>JAJDFG010000541.1:80000-90000 GCA_021039105.1 Scomber colias | reverse complement strand
GTTAGCCGCCAAGCTAGTAACCGAGCTAGCAGCCGAGTTAGCAGCTGAGTTAGCCGCCAAGCTAGCCGACGAGCTAGCCGCTGAGCTAGCAGCAGAAAGCTCTCAGACGTAGCGTCCATGTTTCTGGTAGAGGTGGTGACTTTGATTGACAGGTCACACTTGGTAGGGGGCGGGGCTTCATCGGACTCGGTGGCCACGCCCACAGCGTTTGGGAACAGAGAAAGAGGCTGATTTTTACACAACTTTGAAGCCTAATTTCATATATTTGGCGATTTTTTTAATCATTCAAATTTGGCAGGGTGGTTAACAACACACTTTTCTGTGGTATGTCAAACTCACAACACATATTTATTCTTACTTTACACGGACTTTAAGGTTCTCCTCCTTACGTACAAAGCCATTACTGAGCTAGCACCAAGCTACATGGCTAACTCCATTATTAACTCTATTATTAACTCTATTATTAACTCTATTATTAACTCTATTATTAACTCCATTATTAACTCCATTATTAACTCTTTGCCTTCACACTGCGACGGTCTGCTGCTGGTTTATTGGACGTTTCCCAGGGTAACGATAGTTATCAAGGAGCCAGTTTGTTCTCTATCAGTCATCACTGCTTTTAACAGTTGTGTATTTCTACTTGATTTTATATTTTGTTTTTATTCTATTTTTACCTACATTTACTATGTATTATTTGTATTGTTATTTTTTATCCCTGATACTGCAGTACTTTTACTGTAATACTGCATACTACATCACTATAATACTGCAGTACTTTTACTGTAATACTGCATACTACATCACTATAATACTGCAGTACTTTTACTGTAATACTGCATACTACATCACTATAATACTGCAGTACTTTTACTGTAATACTGCATACTACATCACTCATAATACTGCAGTACTTTTACTGTAATACTGCATACTACATCACTCATAATACTGCAGTACTTTTACTGTAATACTGCATACTACATCACTATAATACTGCAGTACTGGTAGTGTAATACTGCAGTACTGGTAGTGTAGTACTGCAGTACTGGTAGTGTAGTACTGCAGTACTGGTAGTGCAGTACTAGTAGAGTAATACTGCAGTACTGGTAGTGTAGTACTGCAGTACTCGTAGTGTAGTACTGCAGTACTGGTAGTGTAGTACTGCAGTACTGGTAGTGCAGTACTGGTAGAGTAATACTGCAGTACTGGTAGTGTAGTACTGCAGTACTCGTAGTGTAATACTGCAGTACTGGTAGTGTAGTACTGCAGTACTGGTAGTGTAGTAGTAGTATTCTGAGCTGCAGATTAAACAGCAGCTGTTCTGAACGTCTGTTTCTGTCAGAATCATTTTGTCTGACTCAGAAACTCAAACACAATAAATCAATTCATCATTAATGTTTAAACTCAAAGTTGATATTAAATCTTCAGTCTGACACACAATCTATCATTTCTATTATTTCAGTTTGGGAAACATGTTAAAGCCATGAGGCCCTTTAGTAACTGTTCTGGAGCTTTCAGTCTGTAGATGTTGATTTATTTCATTCATAAATATGTTTGATCACATTAAAGCAGAATATTGTTCAACATGAAACTAAAAACTAACTCTGCTGCTAAAAGTCAGACCTGCACACATCAGTATCTCCATGAACCAGGAGATGCTGAGGAAGACCATGTGATGTGACTGAAAGCTAAAGTTTAACTCTGACTGTTGAATGAAGTTTATGAACAAAGAGAAGCAGCTGATCAGACCATTGATCTGTGATATTGGAGTAATAATAATCAGTAACGTTACCTCTCAGTCTTCGGATCGGCGAGCTCAGACCTCCGACCGATGAAATGAAGCTTGCGCGCTGACTTCAGATCGCCATGGAAACACAGCCGAGCATCACGAGACGCCTGCTGTGATAATCTGAGCAGATTAAATGCAGATTAACACGCTAACGACACGTCAGAGCATCAGCAGTCTGCCTGAGCTCATTATCTGGACAAACCAAAACACTGGGGCCCAACCTGAGGGTCAGGACCCCCCCGAGGGCCGCTGGATTAATCAGAGCGGACATGAGATGAAAGCAGAGGAAGAAAAAATAAAGTAACAAACATACTTTAACTCTCTGAGCCTCATTTAACAAATGTTCCTTACAGTTCCTCATAAAAGGACTGCCATAAAATATATTATAACAGTTATTACAGCGATAACTGAGAAAGTGAGAAAATGAGTCTTATAAACTTAAACAAGAACATCTTAGTAAATAGTGTGGTTTAAACAATACCAATTACTTATACCAGTATCAATTATCTAAAGAAACCTCCACTGTAACAGATATTACAGTGATCACAGATAAATGTGTATTTGAAGAACTGTCAGCTGATGTCGTATCAATGCCAGAATAATACATCCTGTGTTCTGTGTTAATAGGTTATAGTAACTTTTTATAATCAGGATTAAATACTGAATGAATGATGATGATGAAAAGTTTCATGGTAAGAACCTGGAAACTAGATCCTCATAGTAGCTGTGATGAATCTGATTGGCTGACACACAGGAAGCCCTCCCCATGAATCTGATTGGCTGACACACAGGAAGCCCTCCCCATGAATCTGATTGGCTGACACACAGGAAGCCCTCCCCAGGAGCAAAACCAGCTGCACCCATCTGAAACGGGCTTTGCGTTGTTTCAGGTTTTGCTTTGTCCATCTTTTCTTTTCTTCACCTCACACATTCTTAACTTAGTCACCTTATCTTATTCTTTATCTAAGTTTTCTTAAGTTTTGTAATCTTGTAGCTTCCACCAGCAACGTCCAGAGAAAACAACCTTTAAGTAAACACGTCATTAAGTTTTGCATTCAGCCTGTTTTTGTCATTTTTGATGATTTTGACGCGTTGCCAACACTGAGATCTCCAGTAAGTTATTAAACAGTGAACTAGTTAAATTGGACTTTTTTCATCAACCTGAGAGACAAAGGTCTGTCAACCCTCCGACTCATCAGAACCGAGAGGGACAAAGTCTGCCAGCAGACAACCAGCGGACCAGGCAGTCTGACAGAAGGCCAGCTGACCCAGATCATCCTCACGGCACCAGACCAGGCAGTCTGACAGAAGGCCAGCCGACCCGGATCATCCTCACGGCATCGGCACCTGTGACACTCTCTGAGATCTTCCACTTGGTGTGCGTACGTGTGGTTCTGAAGGACGGACAGCTGAGACCCTCCATGGATGAAAGTAGGATCCAAATATTGCATTAATCAAGGGTTGATGTCAGATCGAGTAATTCAAATTCAGAGTAGTGTGTAGTTAATAAAATCTATAAAACTCAATCAATGGTGTATGTCTATTCTTTGAAGTGATACAGGGGATCTATTGAACCTTAGAGCCATGAACTTTAGATATTTCACTGATTGAGAAATGTATTGATTTATTAATTATTATGATTTATTGATTTATTAATTGGTTAATCAAACAACCAATTAAGTATTTCCGTAAACTTTCCGGTGGTGGTCCTGATTACGAGAGCTTTTTAATATCTTATAATATCTTATATAATCCATAATACACTAAGCAACGTTAAACATAAACTGTGTGTAAATCAATCAGCTTCAAATCAGAAAATGTTTTTAATCTGGATTGGATTTGAGACATACCTTTCTTGACTCGGGACATACCTTTCTTGACTATGGACATACCTTTCTTGACTAAGGACATACCTTTCTTGACTCGAGACATACCTATCTTGACTCGGGACATACCTATCTTGACTCGGGACATACCTTTCTTGACTCGAGACTTACCTTTCTTGACTCGGGACATACCTTTCTTGAATCGAGACATACCTTTCTTGACTTGGGACATACCTTTCTTGACTAAGGACATACCTTTCTTGACTCGGGACATACCTTTCTTGACTTGGGACATACCTTTCTTGACTCAGGACATACCTATCTTGACACTGGGACATACCTTTCTTGACTCAGGACATACCTATCTTTACTCGGGACATACCTTTCTTGAATTGAGACATACCTTTCTTGACTCGAGACATACCTTTCTTGACTATGGACATACCTTTCTTGACTCGGGACATACCTATTTTGACTCGGGACATACCTTTCTTGACTCGAGACATACCTTTCTTGACTCGGGACATACCTTTCTTGACTCGGGACATACCTTTCTTGACTAAGGACATACCTTTCTTGACTATGGACATACCTTTCTTGACTATGGACATACCTTTCTTGACTCGAGACATACCTTTCTTGAATCGAGACATACCTTTCTTGAATCGAGACATACCTTTCTTGAATCGAGACATAACTTTCTTGACTCGGGACATACCTTTCTTGACTCGAGACATACCTTTCTTGACTCGGGACATACCTTTCTTGACACTGGGACATACCTATCTTGACTATGGACATACCTTTCTTGACTATGGACATACCTTTCTTGACACTGGGACATACGTTTCTAGACTCGGGACATACCTTTCTTGACTCGAGACATACCTTTCTTGAATCGAGACATACCTATCTTGAATTGAGACATACTTATCTTGAATCGAGACATACCTTTCTTGAATCAAGACATACCTTTCTTGACTATGGACATACGTTTCTAGACTCGGGACATCTTGACTCGGGACATACCTTTCTTGACTATGGACATACCTTTCTTGACTCGGGACATACCTTTCTTGACTATGGACATACCTTTCTTGACACGGGACATACCTTTCTTGAATCAAGACATACCTATCTTTACTCGGGACATACGTTTCTAGACTCGGGACATCTTGACTCGGGACATACCTTTCTTGACTATGGACATACCTTTCTTGACTCGGGACATACCTTTCTTGACTATAGACATACCTTTCTTGACACGGGACATACCTTTCTTGACTCGGGACATACCTTTCTTGACACGGGACATACCTTTCTTGACTCGGGACATACCTTTCTTGACACTGGGACATACCTTTCTTGACACTGGGACATACCTTTCTTGACTATGGACATACCTTTCTTGACTCGGGACATACCTTTCTTGACTCGGGACATACCTTTCTTGACTCGGGACATACCTTTCTTGACTTAGGACATACCTTTCTTGACTCGAGACATACCTATCTTGAATCGAGACATACCTATCTTGAAACGAGACATACCTATCTCGACTCGAGACATACCTTTCTTGACTCGGGACATACCTTTCTTGACTCGGGACATACCTATCTTGACTCGGGACATACCTTTCTTGACTCGGGACATACCTTTCTTGACTCGGGACATACCTATCTTGACTCAGGACATACCTTTCTTGACTCGGGACATACCTTTCTTGACTCGGGACATACCTTTCTTGACTAAGAACATGCCTTTCTTGACTCGGGACATACCTTTCTTGACTCAGGACATGCCTTTCTTGACTCGAGACATACCTTTCTTGACTGGGGACATACCTATCTTGACTCGGGACATACCTTTCTTGACTCGGGACATACCTATCTTGACTCGGGACATACCTTTCTTGACTGGGGACATACCTTTCTTGTTTTTAATCTGGAGTTATCTTTAATTTTGTTAACAGCAGAAAAAATATTTATATTTTTTAAAATATTTATTCAAACTTAGTAACGTGTATATGTGTGTGTGTGTGTGTATGTGTGTGTGTGTGTGTGTGTGTATGTGTGTGTATGTGTGTGTGTGTGTATGTGTGTGTGTTTAAATGAAGGAACAGGCTAACATGTTAGCTTTATTAGCTCTGACATTGAACCCTCAGGACACACACATTAAACATGTATGTAACATGTTTGTCTATTTTTAGAGTGTGATGGGAGAGAGGGGCGAGCGAGCAGTCATATATATATTTAAAGTGACTCCTCTCTCTCTCTCTTTCTCTCTCTCCCCGGGGGTCCACACCATTACCATGGTGACGAGAAGCTGCACACCAACCATGTGACCCTCACAATACCTCTGTCTATCCATCTACCCCTGACACACACACACACCGTTAGCCCCACCCCACTCTGTGACATCACACTGAGACCTGACACTCGTTTGTCCGACAGTGTTGAGAGAAGAAGAGGACAGAGAGACGAAAAGAGGGAAGAAGAAGAAGAAGCAGGACTTAATTTGCATTATCAGTACTGCAGTACTGTCAGTAGTATCTGCAGTACTATCAGTAGTATCTGCAGTACTATCAGTAGTATCTGCAGTACTGTCAGCAGTATCTGCAGTACTATCAGTAGTATCTGCAGTACTATCACTAGTATCTGCAGTACTATCAGTAGTATCTGCAGTACTATCACTAGTATCTGCAGTACTATCAGTAGTATCTGCAGTACTGTCAGTAGTATCTGCAGTACTTGTACTTCGTCCATGTGTTGAGGCAGCAGGGACTCTGAGGACTGAATCTTCCACTGAGGACATCAGGACACATTTTATTGATGAGTTTATTTTCACTTTAACTTCATTTAGAAATAAATCAACGAAATCTTTATTGAAGTAAAACATTAATATTTGACTTTATTGTGTCACTGGAGCAAATTAATATAGAACAGATGAATGTAAATAAATGCATCATATATATATCTGTAAGAACTCATCATATATCTCATAGTTAACTTATAATACTTCAGTACTACTAATAATACTTCAGTACTACTAATAATACCTCAGTACTACTAATAATACTTCAGTACTACTAATAATACTTCAGTACAGAGTGGACTGGTGCCTCAGAGTCTTGGTTGATGGACACTTGTGTTGAAACAGAGACACAGTTTAACTTTCTGGTTCTGGTTCCGGTTCTGTGTGGTCTGGTTCTGGTTCTGGTTCCGTGTGGTCTAGTCTGGTTCTGGTTGTGGTTCCGTGTGGTCTGGTCTGGTTCTGTTTCCGGACAGTCAGGATGTTCTGGAAGAGTACCGCCTGGTCGTGGGACGAGGCGGCGGGTCACGATGATGATGACGGTGGTTATTTACTGGCTGCAGACCTCAGGAGGACTCCAGACTCTGCTCCAGATACCGACCTGAACCTCAGAACCAACCAATCAACCAGCAGCAGCACCACCACTGGACTCGGTGACTTCATGAACCCGGGTCTGACCACCAGCCGCCCGCTCAGCTTCAGCCCCACCGAGCCTGGACTCGGTGACTTCATGGACCCGGGTCTGACCACCAGCCGCCCGCTCAGCTTCGGCCCCACCGAGCCTGGACTCTGTGACTTCGTGGACCCGGGTCTGACCACCGAGCCCAACTACAGCAGCTACATCTCCACTTTGCACACGAGCACCAACCAGAGACCAGCAGCTCAGCACAGCAGCAGGAAGCAGGAAGTGACGGTGAGTCAGAGTCTCACAAAGTAATCATACATAAATCCTTAGTCTGCAGGGAGCCTCGGTTCTGTCTGGACTCAGGACTAAACTTAGTCTGCAGGGAGCCTGGGTTCTGTCTGGACTCAGGACTAAACTTAGTCTGCAGGGAGCCTCGGTTCTGTCTGGACTCAGGACTAAACTTAGTCTGCAGGGATCCTCGGTTCTGTCTGGACTCAGGACTAAACTTAGTCTGCAGGGAGCCTCGGTTCCGTCTGGACTCAGGACTAAACTTAGTCTGCAGGGAGCCTCGGTTCTGTCTGGACTCAGGACTAAACTTAGTCTGCAGGGATCCTCGGTTCTGTCTGGACTCAGGACTAAACTTAGTCTGCAGGGAGCCTCGGTTCTGTCTGGACTCAGGACTAAACTTAGTCTGCCGGGACCCTCGGTTCTGTATGGACTCAGGACTAAATTTAGTCTGCAGGGAGCCTCGGTTCTGTCTGGACTCAGGACTAAACTTAGTTTGCAGGGAGCCTCGGTTCTGTCTGGACTCAGGACTAAACTTAGTCTGCAGGGAGCCTCGGTTCTGTCTGGACTCAGGACTAAACTTAGTCTGCAGGGAGCCTCGGTTCCGTCTGGACTCAGGACTAAACTTAGTCTGCAGGGAGCCTCGGTTCCGTCTGGACTCAGGACTAAACTTAGTCTGCAGGGAGCCTCGGTTCTGTCTGGACTCAGGACTAAACTTAGTCTGCAGGGACCCTCGGTTCTGTCTGGACTCAGGACTAAACTTAGTCTGCAGGGAGCCTCGGTTCTGTCTGGACTCAGGACTAAACTCACCTCTATTGACTTGGGACCTCTATCTTTAATCTGGCTGTTTAAGACTTGTTGGTTCTGGTTTTGGACTTGACTTGGTTGCACTTCTGGGAAATTGAGTTGCCGTGGTGATGAGACTGATGGAGACATTGAGTTGCCGTGGTGATGAGACTGATGGAGGCTTTGAGTTGCCGTGGTGATGAGACTGATGGAGACATTGAGTTGCCGTGGTGATGAGACTGATGGAGACTTTGATCTGTGTGGCGCTGATAAAGCTTGTAGATGATCATCAACCCCCCCAAACCAGAAGATGTTTTTCTCTTTTTCTTTAGATTCATCAAAAATTCACACGTGATGAATTATAGAGTGAAGCTGCTTCTGCTGACACACATACACACACACACACACACACACACACACACACACACACACACAGACATACACACACACACACACACACACACACACACAGACACACACGCAGACACACACACATACACACATGTTTGGACTGCTATACTACTGAGGACACACACACACACACACACACATGTTTGGACTGCTATACTACTGAGGACACACACACACACACATGTTTGGACTGCTATACTACTGAGGACACACACACACACATGTTTGGACTGCTATACTACTGAGGACACACACACACACATGTTTGGACTGCTATACTACTGAGGACACACACACACACATGTTTGGACTGCTATACTACTGAGGACAGATGTCCTTACAGGGACAGGGACTCATATATAATCATGATATAAAAACAAACACCTGGAAGGATGAGGAGCAAACATCACTAGTGACACCTGGTGGTCAGGTTTATATAACAGTATTAAACTTTTATAGGTTTGTGTTAATTATTGTGGTTTCCAGAGAGAAGCTCTAATAAGAGACGACCCCAGTGCACTCTGGGAAATGTAGGCTTGTTATTGGATTGAAGGCCGTCTGATTTATTACAGCAGGATCCTGACTGAGAGCGTTCACACGGGGGAGGGTGTGTGTGTGTGTGTGTGTGTGTGTGTGTGTGTGTGTGTGTATGTGTGTGTGTGTGTGTGTGTGTGTGTGTGTGTGTGTGTGTGTGTTCAGGAAGTGTGTGTCTTATCACAGGGATACATCCAGTGTTTTCTGTGTGTGTGTTTCCTGCTATTATTCTGTCTGTTCGTTCCCACACACACACACACACACACACACACACACACACACACACACACACACACACACACACACACACACACACACACACACAGTGTCTCAAACTCTCAGTAGACTGTTGAACCTCCAACACGCTGGTTAACCTCAAACCTGGATCAGGTCTGGTTTTGTACGTTTGGACCTGGATCACGTCTGTCCTGGACCTGGATCACGTCTGTCCTGGACCTGGATCACGTCTGTCCTGGGAGTCTGGACCTGGATCACGTCTGTCCTGGGAGTCTGGACCTGGATCACGTCTGTCCTGGGAGTCTGGACCTGGATCACGTCTGTCCTGTGAGTCTGGACCTGGATCACGTCTGTCCTGGACCTGGATCACGTCTGTCCTGGACCTGGATCACGTCTGTCCTGGGAGTCTGGACCTGGATCAGTGACTCTGCACGGGGGTCAGACCGGGTCCTGGTTCTGGCTCAGCCATGCACACCATCCACCGGCTGTGTCGAGACTGCATCGGGCAGAACCTGCCGCAGGTCTGTGAGACTGCTCTGAGATCCTCACAGGAACTCGTCCAGTAGAACCATGTATTCATATTATAACACTAATAATGATTATTATAATATTATTATATTATTATTATAATTATATTATTATTAGTGTTATTATATTAATAATCATCATTATTATATAATTATTATATTATTA
>JAJDFG010000541.1:70000-77500 GCA_021039105.1 Scomber colias | reverse complement strand
AAGACCAGAACCTGGAGAACCTAGAGGACCAGAACCTGGAGGACTGTCGGCCCCCCACCACACTGAAGGGAACCAGAGTGACATCATCCAACGGAGACAATTACATCATCCTGTCACCTGTCGACCCAGGAGGCCAGGTGAGTCTGAACCAGAACCAGAACCAGAACCAGAATTAGCCTTTAGAACATCACTTAGAACTTTTCATATGAACTAGAACATGACTGTTAACCTTTCACCTAATTTAGAACCCTCATTAAGAACCCTCACTAAGAACCCTCATTAAGAACCCTCACTATGAACCCTCACTAAGAACCCTCACTATGAACCCTCACTAAGAACCCTCACTATGAACCCTCACTAAGAACCCTCACTATGAACCCTCACAAAGAACCCTCACTAAGAACCCTCACTAAGAACCCTCACTATGAACCCTCACTAAGAACCCTCACTATGAACCCTCACAAAGAACCCTCACTATGAACCCTCACTAAGAACCCTCACTAAGAACCCTCCCTACGAACCCTCACTATGAACCCTCACTATGAACCCTCACTATGAACCCTCACTAAGAACCCTCACTATGAACCCTCACTATGAACCCTCACTAAGAACCCTCACTAAGAACCCTCATTAAGAACCCTCACTAAGAACCCTCACTAAGAACCCTCACTATGAACCCTCACAAAGGACCCTCACTAAGAACCCTCACTAAGAACCCTCACTAAGAACCCTCACTATGAACCCTCACTATGAACCCTCACAAAGAACCCTCACTAAGAACCCTCACTAAGAACCCTCACTATGAACCCTCACTATGAACCCTCACTATGAACCCTCACAAAGAACCCTCACTAAGAACCCTCACTAAGAACCCTCACTATGAACCCTCACTATGAACCCTCACTATGAACCCTCACAAAGAACCCTCACTAAGAACCCTCACTAAGAACCCTCACTATGAACCCTCACTATGAACCCTCACAAAGAACCCTCACTAAGAACCCTCACTAAGAACCCTCACTAAGAACCCTCACTATGAACCCTCACTATGAACCCTCACAAATAACCCTCACTAAGAACCCTCATTAAGAACCCTCACTAAGAACCCTCACTATGAACCCTCACAAAGGACCCTCACTAAGAACCCTCACTAAGAACCCTCACTAAGAACCCTCACTATGAACCCTCACAAAGAACCCTCACTAAGAACCCTCACTAAGAACCCTCACTATGAACCCTCACTAAGAACCCTCACTAAGAACCCTCACTAAGAACCCTCACTATGAACCCTCACTAAGAACCCTCACTAAGAACCCTCACTAAGAACCCTCACTAAGAACCCTCACTATGAACCCTCACTGAGAACCCTCACTGAGAACCCTCACTAAGAACCCTCACTAAGAACCCTCACTAAGAACCCTCACTAAGAACCCTCTCTAAGAACCCTCACTAAGAACCCTCCCTACGAACCCTCACTATGAACCCTCACTATGAACCCTCACAAAGAACCCTCACTAAGAACCCTCACTATGAACCCTCACTATGAACCCTCACTAAGAACCCTCACTAAGAACCCTCCCTACGAACCCTCACTATGAACCCTCACTATGAACCCTCACAAAGAACCCTCACTATGAACCCTCACTATGAACCCTCACAAAGAACCCTCACTAAGAACCCTCACAAAGAACCCTCACTAAGAACCCTCACTATGAACCCTCACTATGAACCCTCACTATGAACCCTCACAAAGAACCCTCACTAAGAACCCTCACTAAGAACCTTGAGGTAACCCGTGAGGTTACGTAGAACGTAGAACTCTGAGATTCAGCAGTAAAACGTTCTGTTTGTCTTTTAGCTTCTTCAGCCGGTTTATCACGACAGGAACGGAACGATTGGTAAGATGTTCTCATTATTGATCTTCTGATCTGATTATTGATCTTCTGATCTGATTATTGATCTGATTATTGATCTTCTGATCTGATTATTGATCCTTTGATCTGATAATTGATCCTTTGATCTGATTATCGATCTTCTGATCTGATTATTGATCTTCTGATCTGATTATTGATCTGATTATTGATCTGATTATTGATCTGATTATTGATCTGATTATTGATCTGATTATCGATCTTCTGATCTGATTATTGATCCTCTGATCTGATTATTGATCCTCTGATCTGATTATTGATCCTCTGATCTGATTATTGATCCTCTGATCTGATTATTGATCTTCTGATCTGATTATTGATCCTCTGATCTGATTATTGATCAGTGTATTGATCATAAACTGATAGAACATGTGTTGGTTCTCAGGTCGTCTGTACCAGACTCACCCCAGCAGGGGGCAGAACCTCCTCCATGACTCTCGACCTGCGTCGTCACGGCAACTGTTCACCAGCCACGCCTCCACCCTGACCCCGGCCCCTCCCTCTACCTCCACCTCACCATCCCCACCCGGTAACTATGGCAACTACCAGAACTGCACCATCGTCCAATCACATCTGCCCTGCTCCGGCTATGGAACCTACGTCACCCTGGCACCCAAGACCCTCATCTTCCCCGTCTTCGTTCAGGTCAGAACCAGAACTCATTATACAACTAACCAGAACATAGAACGTCATCTAGAACCGATTCAAGACACATAACCAAGAGCTTCTTTGTCCTGTTCAGAACATAGAACATCATCTCTGTCCTGGTCAGAACATAGAACATCATCTTTGTCCTGGTCAGAACATAGAACGTCATCTCTGTCCTGGTCAGAACACAGAACGTCATCTCTGTCCTGGTCAGAACACAGAACATCATCTCTGTCCTGGTCAGAACACAGAACATCATCTCTGTCCTGGTCAGAACACAGAACATCATCTCTGTCCTGGTCAGAACACAGAACATCATCTCTGTCCTGTTCAGAACATAGAACATCATCTCTGTCCTGGTCAGAACATAGAACATCATCTTTGTCCTGGTCAGAACATAGAACGTCATCTCTGTCCTGGTCAGAACACAGAACGTCATCTCTGTCCTGGTCAGAACACAGAACATCATCTCTGTCCTGGTCAGAACACAGAACATCATCTCTGTCCTGGTCAGAACACAGAACATCATCTTTGTCCTGGTCAGAACACAGAACGTTATCTCTGTCCTGGTCAGAACACAGAACATCATCTCTGTCCTGGTCAGAACACAGAACGTTATCTTTGGTAGAGTCTTACTGATTTAAGTTTTTGGAACCAGATTTTCTGTATCTTTGTCCCTTTGAGAATGTAGAACCTTTCAACCAGAAGCAGAACCTAGAACATGATATGAGACAGAACAGTGTGTTGTTGTTTGCAGCCTCTGGACCTGTGCAGCCCGGACAGAACTCTGCTGCTGTCAGAGGAAATGATTCTACACCAGGCCGACCTGCTGCCAGCGAAGGTACCAGCACTGCAAATACACTGCAAATATACTGCAAATACACTGCAAATATACTGCAAATATACTGCAAATACACTGCAAATATACTGCAAATATACTGCAAATACACTGTAAATATACTGCAAATACACGGCAAATATACTGCAAATATACTGCAAATACACTGCAAATACACTGCAAATATACTGCAAATACACTGCAAATATACTGCAAATATACTGCAAATACACTGTAAATATACTGCAAATATACTGCAAATACACTGCAAATATACTGTAAATACACTGCAAATATACTGCAAATACACTGCAAATACACTGCAAATATACTGCAAATATACTGCAAATACACTGCAAATATACTGCAAATACACTGCAAATATACTGCAAATATACTGCAAATATACTGCAAATATACTGCAAATACACTGCAAATATACTGCAAATATACTGCAAATATACTGCAAATATACTGCAAATACACTGCAAATATACTGCAAATATACTGCAAATACACTGCAAATACACTGCAAATACACTGCAAATATACTGCAAATATACTGCAAATATACTGCAAATACACTGTAAATATACTGCAAATATACTGCAAATACACTGCAAATATACTGCAAATATACTGCAAATATACTGCAAATATACTGCAAATACACTGCAAAATATACTGCAAATATACTGCAAATACACTGCAAATATACTGCAAATACACTGCAAATACACTGCAAATATACTGCAAATATACTGCAAATACACTGCAAATATACTGCAAATATACTGCAAATACACTGCAAATACACTGCAAATACACTGCAAATATACTGCAAATATACTGCAAATATACTGCAAATACACTGTAAATATACTGCAAATATACTGCAAATACACTGTAAATACACTGCAAATATACTGCAAATATACTGCAAATACACTGCAAATACACTGTAAATACACTGTAAATACACTGTAAATACACTGTAAATATACTGCAAATATACTGCAAATACACTGCAAATACACTGCAAATATACTGCAAATATACTGCAAATATACTGCAAATACACTGCAAATATACTGCAAATACACTGCAAATATACTGCAAATACACTGCAAATACACTGCAAATATACTGCAAATATACTGCAAATACACTGCAAATATACTGCAAATATACTGCAAATACACTGCAAATACACTGCAAATATACTGCAAATACACTGCAAATACACTGCAAATATACTGCAAATATACTGCAAATACACTGCAAATATACTGCAAATATACTGCAAATATACTGTAAATATACTGCAAATATACTGCAAATACACTGCAAATACACTGTAAATACACTGCAAATACACTGCAAATATACTGCAAATATACTGCAAATACACTGTAAATATACTGCAAATACACTGCAAATATACTGCAAATATACTGCAAATATACTGTAAATACACTGCAAATACACTGCAAATACACTGCAAATACACTGTAAATACACTGTAAATAGACTGCAAATATACTGCAAATATACTGCAAATACACTGTAAATACACTGCAAATACACTGTAAATAGACTGCAAATATACTGCAAATATACTGCAAATACACTGCAAATATACTGCAAATACACTGCAAATACACTGCAAATATACTGCAAATACACTGCAAATATACTGCAAATACACTGCAAATACACTGCAAATACACTGTAAATACACTGCAAATATACTGCAAATATACTGCAAATATACTGCAAATACACTGTAAATATACTGCAAATATACTGCAAATACACTGTAAATATACTGCAAATATACTGCAAATACACTGCAAATACAATGTGTGTGTGTGTGTGTGTGTGTTTGGTGACTGTGCTGATCTACACTGACCTGCTGCTATTGACGAGAGAGGATGAAGCCGGACACTGTAATGTTCTACAGAGTCCTCTGTACCTGAACACACTGCAGCTGAGAGAGGGTCAGTACTGATATGATGATGATGATGATGATGGTGATGATGAAGATGATGGTGGTGATGATGGTGATGATGGTGGTGATGATGATGGTGGTGATGATGGTGGTGATGGTGATGATGGTGATGGTGGTGATGGTGATGATGGTGATGATGGTGATGGTGGTGATGATGGTGATGATGATGATGGTGATGGTGGTGATGATGGTGATGGTGGTGATGGTGATGATGATGATGGTGGTGATGATGGTGATGATGATGATGGTGATGGTGGTGATGATGGTGATGATGATGATGATGATGATGATGATGATGATGATGGTGATGATGGTGGTGGTGATGGTGGTGATGATGATGGTGGTGATGATGGTGATGATGATGATGATGGTGATGATGATGATGGTGATGATGATGGTGATGATGGTGATGATGGTGATGATGATGGTGGTGATGGTGATGATGATGATGGTGGTGATGATGGTGGTGATGGTGATGATGGTGGTGATGATGGTGATGATGATGGTGATGATGGTGGTGATGGTGATGGTGATGATGATGATGGTGGTGATGGTGATGGTGATGGTGATGGTGGTGATGATGATGGTGATGATGGTGATGATGATGGTGGTGATGATGGTGATGGTGGTGATGATGATGATGGTGATGGTGATGGTGATGGTGGTGATGATGGTGATGATGGTGATGGTGGTGATGATGATGATGGTGATGATGGAGGTGATGATGATGATGATGGTGATGGTGATGATGGAGGTGATGATGATGATGATGATGATGGTGATGATGATGGGGTGATTGGGATGGTCATGATGATGGTGATGATGGTGATGGTGATGATGATGGTGGTGATGATGATGATGGTGATGATGGTGGTGATGATGATAGTGATGAAGATGATGAAGATGATGATAGTGATGATGATGATGATGATGATGATGATGAAGATAACAGTGTATATGTTGTGTGTTTAGTGGCGGTGGAGCCTCTTCATCTCTACCTGCTGCAGAACTCTCACAGCTGCTGCCGATGTCTCTTCAGCCTGGAAGCTTTCAGCATGGAGCAGAAGCTCAGAGTCAGTCTCTGTCTCCATGACAACATCCAACAACAGCTGGTCGCCACGGAGACCGGGCACAGCCAACAGGTAGACAGCGGGACACCTTTCTGTCTGTCTGTGCTGACCAATTAACATGTTTATATCATTTACATTTGTTCTCCTCCTCTCTCCTCTCCTCTCTCCTCCTCCTCTCCTCTCCTCTCCTCTCCTCTCCTCTCCTCTCCTCTCCTCTCTCCTCCTCCTCCTCCTCCTCCTCCTCCTCCTCCTCCCCCTCATCATCCCCCTCTCCTCCTCCTCCTCCTCATCATCCCCCCTCTCCTCTCCTCTCCTCTCTCCTCCTCCTCCTCCTCCTCCTCCTCCTCATCACCCCCCTCTCTTCTCCTCTCCTCTCTCATCCTCTCTCCTCCTCATCCCCCCCCTCTCCTCTCCTCCTCTTCTGCTCCTCCTCCTCCTCCTCCTCCTCAGCTCTCAGACCTCCCCTCAGACTTTGGCCTCCTCTCTCTCCGTCAGTCAGACCTCCTCTATCGGACCTCCTCTCCTTACTCCTCCCTCTGTGACTCTCTCAGACCTCCCTCCCCCTCTACTTACTCCCCCAGCTCTCCTTTCTCTTCCTCTCCTGCTCCTCCCCCCTTCTCCTCCCTCCCCTCAAACACCTCCTCCTCTCCTCCTGCCAGGACCTTCACCTCCGTATCCTCCCAGAGGAGCTGGAAGGAGAGAGGGGGGAGGGAGGAGGAGGAGGAGCGGCAACAGGGGGAGGGGGGAGAGCGCTTCCGAAACATCAGAGAGCATAGGAGGGCGGGGCCTCCTGCTCAGCCCCGCCCCCTCCATTATGAAGGAGGAGGAGAGTGATGAAGAGGAGGAGGAGGAGGATGGAGGAGGTGTTTTCAGCTCCTCCTTCAGAGTAGCAGGAAGTCTGCGGCGCTCCCTGTCGGAGGGCTCTCTGCTGCAGGAGGCGCGCTCCTCTCGCTTCCTGTCTGACAGCACCATCCACCGCCTCACCCGCCCCCCCTCCTTTCA
>JAJDFG010000541.1:42500-65000 GCA_021039105.1 Scomber colias | reverse complement strand
CGGACTGATGCACCTGTACAGCTGTTGGTAGAGTATGTTGGGCAATCAGTAGAGCTGATGTTGTAGGCGGTGAAATTAAAGACAGACGGAGAAGCTTATGGCTTTAGTCTGTTGGTCCGACGAACAACTAGCCTGTCCGACTCGAAGGTCTTTTCCTCTAAGTAATCGTCCTCCAGAAAATGTTGACTGCACACCCTGGAGTCAGCGCCCGTCGGAGGGTTCACTCTCTTCAGTGCCGCTAGCCAGCGCCTCAACACTGTCTTCTGTTTCAGCGGTAGTTTGTGGAAGTGGAATGTTTTCTCCTTGGCTGTAACTCTGTAAAAGTCATTATTACACCCAGGAGCAATACAGTAATGGCCTCCCTTTTGTCTTCTCCTGTCCTGTGGTTCTTGGGTCTCCATCGTCTTTAACTGTCTCGATCTGTCTATTGTTTGTTGTACTGCCTGTGTCTCTATTATTATATCTCACCGTCTGTATCGCTCACTATTACTAACTGACACTATCTAGCTCTCTTTCACTGTCTCTATCTGTCTCTCACTATCTATCTGTCTCTCACTATCTCTGTCTTTCACTATCTCTGTCTCTCACTATCTCCATCCTTCACTAACTGTCACTGTCTCAACCGTTACACCTGGTGAACGCAGCCAACCCCGTGACGTCACAGGTTTTCCCACCGTAGCATGGCAGCGCCCCCCCCCCCCCCCCCAAGAAAGACATAACGGGGCGTCTTTTTTCTTTTATATGTTTACAGTTGGTATGTATTTTATATGATCTTTGATAACACTGGAAACCCCCCCAACCCTAACCCCCCCAACCCTAACCCCCCTAACCCCTTTAACATTAGTAGAGTGATCAGGAGACACAGGACTAACCCTAACCCCCCCAACCCTAACCCCCCCAACCCCTTTAACATTAATAGAGTGATCAGGAGACACAGGACTAACCCTAACCCCCCCAACCCTAACCCCCCTAACCCCTTTAACATTAATAGAGTGATCAGGAGACACAGGACTAACCCTAACCCCCCCAACCCTAACCCCCCCAACCCCTTTAACATTAATAGAGTGATCAGGAGACACAGGACTAACCCTACCCCCCCCAACCCTAACCCCCCTAACCCCTTTAACATTAATAGAGTGATCAGGAGACACAGGACTAACCCTAACCCCCCCAACCCTAACCCCCCTAACCCCTTTAATAGAGTGATCAGGAGACACAGGACTAACCCTAACCCCCCCAACCCTAACCCCCCTAACCCCTTTAATAGAGTGATCAGGAGACACAGGACTAACCCTAACCCCCCCAACCCTAACCCCCCTAACCCCTTTAACATTAATAGAGTGATCAGGAGACACAGGACTAACCCTAACCCCCCCAACCCTAACCCCCCTAACCCCTTTAACATTAATACAGTGATCAGGAGACACAGGACTAACCCTAACCCCCCCAACCCTAACCCCCCCCCAACCCCTTTAACATTAATAGAGTGATCAGGAGACACAGGACTAACCCTAACCCCCCCAACCCTAACCCCCCCCAACCCCTTTAACATTAATACAGTGATCAGGAGACACCTTTCTCCGATAAGATCAATGAAGGCTGCGTCACAACTGTCCCCCAACTCTAACCCTAACCCCCCTAACCCCCAACCCTAACCCTAACCCCCCTAACCCTAACCCTAACCCCCCCAACCCTAACCTCTAACTCTAAACAGTCTTTAATAATAATAATAATAATTAATTTCAGGTCAACGTGGACTCGTCCGTCAGAGAGCTGACC
Source organism: Scomber colias (assembly GCA_021039105.1). Lineage (NCBI taxonomy): Eukaryota > Metazoa > Chordata > Actinopteri > Scombriformes > Scombridae > Scomber > Scomber colias. The sequence continues at coordinate 63,221 of JAJDFG010000541.1, read as the reverse complement.
AATCACAGCCTGCGTCTCTGCGTTAGCCCCGCCTCCTTCCAGAGGGCCCAGCAGCAGGTTTTTGGGTTGATGGAGACTGACAGCTACCCTCGCTTCCTCAAGTCCCGCCTCTACGCTCAGCTGGCCAATCAGAGCTCAGCCCCGGGCTCAGCCAATCAGAGCGCAGCAGCACAGCAGCTGGCCAACCAGAACATGTGACTTTCAGCCAATCGTGAATGAGGAGGAGGAGGAGGGCCAATCAGAGGCCAGTGTGTAGACTGTGGAGGTGCATTATGGGAAATGTAGGCTACTGTGCTTCTATCAGCTGATCTTTAACTTTTATAGTTTATTCACAAAATGTTCAAATCTAAACTGAATAATGTTAAAACTGTATTATAACTTTATTAAAACTTTATTAAAACTTTATTAAAACTTTATTAAAACTTTATTAAAACGTTATTAAAACGTTATTATAACTTTATTATAACTTTATTAAAACGTTATAAGTAATAATACAGACAGTAAACGTGTTTGGGATGAAATATGAATCTTTGTTTTATTGAACTTTTAACTGCAGTCAGTGAAGTATTTTAATATTTTAATATTTTAATATTTTAAACTGTGATTTACAAACAGCTGAAACACTTTTACAATAAATGACGTCACTGATGGAGCTTCTTCTTCTTCTTCTTCTGTTTGATGTAATGAATGATTATTAGGAGTTAAAAAGGTAAATGAAACTAAATGTAACGTTGATATGAAAACAGCCGACAGTGAAAAAGGACTGAAGGTGATTTAATAGACATGAGACACTCAGTCCACAGCAGGAGGAGGAGAAGCAGAGCATCATGGGTAATCAGCTTCCTTATCACAGTGAGGAATGTTAACTACACACATAGTTTCCATCTGACCTGATAAACACAAATAACCTGAAGAAGAAGAAGAAGAAGAAGAAGAAGAAGAAGAAGAAGAAGAAGGAGCAGAGGTCAGAGGTCAGCCGGCCAGGATGTGCTTGACGAACTCGGTGTAGTTGATGTGTCCGTTGGCGTCTTCCTGTCCGGCCATCAGTCGATCCACCTCGTTCTCCGTCATCTTCTCTCCCAGCGTGGCGAGGACGTGGCGTAGCTCCGCCCCCATCACCGTGCCGTTGCCCTCCTTATCGAAGACCCTCAACCCCTCCACGAAGTCCTCGAAGCTGCCCTGCTCCTTGGCCCGGGCCACGTGCTGCAGCATGGGCAGGAAGGAGTCGAAGTCCAGCAGCTGCTTGTGCATCTCCTCCGGTTTGGGTCTGCCGAGCAGCTTCAGCACGTCGTCGTTGGTGGGGTTGTGTCCCAGCGCCCGCAGCACGTCTCCGCACTGAGCGAACGTGATCTTCATCTCGCCCGCCGGGGTCTCGTCGAACAGCGTGAAGGCGTCGCGGAACTCCTCGATCTGGTCCGCGGAGAACTCCACCACGATGCTCTTCAGGTCCACCTCCGGAGGTTTGGGCTCGGGCTCGGCCGGTTTGGGAGGAGGAGGCGGCTCCTCCTTCTTGGGCTCCGCCTTCTTGGGCTCCGGCTTCTTGGCCTCCACCTTCTTGGGAGCCATGCTGCAGCGCTGAGGGTCGGGAGGAGGAGGACGGAGCTTTATAGCGAGCGGAGGAGGAGGAGGAGGAGGAGGAGGAGGAAGGGGAGGAGGAGGAGGAGGAGGAAGAGGAGGAGGAGGAGGAGGAGGAGGAGGAGGAGCGAGCAGAGAACAGACGACCAAAGAAGGAAGAAACCCGAAATAGAAAGAAGAGAAGAAGATAAGAAGCTGAAGGGCTGAGTTCATCTGCTCCGTGTGACTCCCCCCCCCCCCCCCCCCCGACTCCAGCTTTATTTATTATCTATTTATTTATTGTTTTTTTAATTTGATGTTCAGAAGATTACAGTCTGAAAACCAGATGAAATGTTTCTCAGAATATAATAATGTGAATATTTATTCAACTATGTTTGGACTGGTAAATGGACTGTACTTATATAACGCCTTTCTAGTCTGTGCGACCACTCAAAGCGCTTTACATCACATGACATCATTCACCCTTTCACACACATTCATACACTGATGGCAGGAACCACGCAGGGTGCCAACCTGCTCATCAGAGGAGTCTAACCATTCATACACATTCACACACCGTTGGCACAGCAACGGGAGCAATTAGGGGTTAAGTGTCTTGCCCAAGGACACATCGGCATGTGGACTGGAGGAGCCGGGAATCGAACCACCAATCTTCCAATTGGAGGACGACCGCTCTACCTCCTGATCCACAGCCGCAGAGTTATATTCAATAATAACTCTGATTGAAGTCATGGTGGTGGTTTAATAATAATAATAGAGAGCAGAATGTTTTTTGTCTCTGCTCTGAATCACAGATCAGTGATCAGATGTATTGATCAGTGATCAGATGTATTGATCAGTGATCAGATGATGGATTAAATATCAGACAGTAGTTAAAACAGAAGGCTGATGTTGGCCTGATGGTGGCGCTGCAGAACAAGCTCACTGATGATGTCATAGAAACATCCAGCGGCTTCATTTCAGTCACACTGTGTGTCAGGGTCTTTATTTCTTCTTCTTCTGCTTCTTCTTCTTCTTCTTCTTCTTCTTCTTCTGCTTCTTCTTCTTCTTCTTCTTCTTCTTCTTCTTCTGCTTCTTCTTCTTCTGCTTCTTCTTCTTCTTCTTCTTCTTCTTCTTCTTCTTCTTCTTCTTCTTCTGCTTCTTCTTCTGCTTCTTCTTCTTCTTCTTCAGGTTATTTGTGTTTATCTGGTCAGATGGAAACTATGTGTGTAGTTAACATTCCTCACTGTGATAAGGAAGCTGATTACCCATGATGCTCTGAGTGTCCTTCAGGCTTTAAATAACACAGACTGACACCCCCCCTTACCCAACCCCCCCCCCCCCCACACACACACACACACACATACACACACTCCTCTCACACCTTCCTCTCTCCCCTCTCTACTCCAACCGGTCCAGGCAGATGTTCTCCCACTCTGAGTCTGGTTCTGAGGGTTCTTCCTGTTAAAAGATGTTCTCCCACTCTGAGTCTGGTTCTGAGGGTTCTTCCTGTTAAAAGATGTTCTCCCACTCTGAGTCTGGTTCTGAGGGTTCTTCCTGTTAAAAGATGTTCTCCCACTCTGAGTCTGGTTCTGAGGGTTCTTCCTGTTAAAAGATGTTCTCCCACTCTGAGTCTGGTTCTGAGGGTTCTTCCTGTTAAAAGATGTTCTCCCACTCTGAGTCTGGTTCTGAGGGTTCTTCCTGTTAAAAGATGTTCTCCCACTCTGAGTCTGGTTCTGAGGGTTCTTCCTGTTAAAAGATGTTCTCCCACTCTGAGTCTGGTTCTGAGGGTTCTTCCTGTTAAAAGATGTTCTCCCACTCTGAATCTGGTTCTGAGGGTTCTTCCTGTTAAAAGGGAGTTTTTTCTCTCCTCTGTGTCTCATGTGGGAATGTTGGGTCTCTTTAAAGTTAAAACCTGAAGAGTTCGGTTTAGACCTGCTCTATGTGTAAAGTGCCTTGAGATAACTTTGTTGTGATTTGGCGCTATACAAATAAAGATTGATTGATTGATTGAGCAGGGGTGCATATATATATATATATATATATATATATATATATATATATATATATATATATATATATATATATATATATATATATATATATATATATATATATATATATTAACCAGCAGGGGGCAGCAGTGGTGCATGTGTATATATATATATATATTTATACATATTAACCAGCAGGGGGCAGCAGGGGTGCATGTGTATGTATATATATATTAACCAGCAGGGGGCAGCAGGGGTGCAACATGATTTATATATATTAACCAGCAGGGGGCAGCAGTGGTGCAACATGATTTATATATATTAACCAGCAGGGGGCAGCAGTGGTGCAACATGATATATATATATTAACCAGCAGGGGGCAGCAGGGGTGCAACATGATGGAGGGAAGCTGCCGTTAAACATCATAGAAGAAGAAGAATGTGGTGCTACCGCCAAAAATACCACCGAAGAAGACACCGGAAGTAAACAAGCAGCGTGCCTCCACGTGTGTATAGCGGTGAGTAAAAAAATAATACAAAAAATACAGTTTACATTTTAATATTTAATCTTTAACCCGCTGTTAGTGGAGGCTCCAGGCCGCTAACAGAGCTCTGTCTCCGGCTAGATGAGGCTCAGCAGCCCGCTGTTAGTGGAGCTCCAGGCCGCTAACAGAGCTCTGTCTCCGGCTAGATGAGGCTCAGCAGCCCGCTGTTAGTGGAGGCTCCAGGCCGCTAACAGAGCTCTGTCTCCGGCTAGATGAGGCTCAGCAGCCCGCTGTTAGTGGAGGCTCCAGGCCGCTAACAGAGCTCTGTCTCCGGCTAGATGCTCCTCAGCAGCCCGCTGTTAGTGGAGGCTCCAGGCCGCTAACAGAGCTCTGTCTCCGGCTAGATGCCCCTCAGCAGCCCGCTGTTAGTGGAGGCTCCAGGCCGCTAACAGAGCTCTGTCTCCGGCTAGATGCCCCTCAGCAGCCCGCTAACAGAGCTCTGTCTCCGGCTAGATGAGGCTCAGCAGCCCGCTGTTAGTGGAGGCTCCAGGCCGCTAACAGAGCTCTGTCTCCGGCTAGATGCCCCTCAGCAGCCCGCTGTTAGTGGAGCTCCAGGCCGCTAACAGAGCTCTGTCTCCGGCTAGATGAGGCTCAGCAGCCCCCTGTTAGTGGAGCTCCAGGCCGCTAACAGAGCTCTGTCTCCGGCTAGATGCTCCTCAGCAGCCCGCTGTTAGTGGAGGCTCCAGGCCGCTAACAGAGCTCTGTCTCCGGCTAGATGCTCCTCAGCAGCCCGCTGTTAGTGGAGCTCCAGGCCGCTAACAGAGCTAACAGTGACATCACACAGCTCTTCTTCTGTTGCAGTGACGTCACACAGCTCTTCTTCTGTTGCAGTGACGTCACACAGCTCTTCTTCTGCTGCTGCTCATGAAGCCTGCGGACGCGCCCCCCCCTCACAGGAAGAGGAGAAGGTCTCAGAGCCTGGAGGACTCACCTGTGGACATCGACACACCTGACAGGATAGAGAAGAAGAAGAAGAAGAAGAGACGGGAGGAGGAGGAGGAGGAGGAGGTGGAGGAGGTGCCGGTCACCATAGCAACCAATAAAACCGCTAAGAAGAAGAAGAAGAGACAGGAGGAGGAGGAGGAGGTGGAGGTAGAGGAGGTGCCGGTCACCATAGCAACCAATGAAACCGCTAAAAAGAAGAAGAAGAAAAACAAAAATGGACTGAAGGAGGTCAGCGTCACCATGGCAACAACAGACGACAACAACACAGACCTGACGGTTCCCATGGAAACGAGTGACACTGGGATGGAGAGAAAAAAGAAGAAGAAACAGGATGGGAGTGTCGTCATGGTAACGACTACCAACAACAGTGAAACAGACCCACTGGTTTCCATGGAAACCAACCACACAGCGCCAGAGACAGAGAAGAAGAAGAAGAAGAAGAAAGAGGAGGGGAGTGTCGTCATGGTAACGACTACCAACAACAACAGTGAAACAGACCCACTGGTTTCCATGGAAACCAACCACACAGCGCCAGAGACAGAAAAGAAGAAGAAGAAGAAGGAGAAGAAAGAGGAGGGGAGTGTCGTCATGGTAACGACTACCAACAACAACAGTGAAACAGACCCACTGGTTTCCATGGAAACCAACCACACAGCGCCAGAGACAGAGAAGAAGAAGAAGAAGAAGAAAGAGGTAGAAAAAGAACAGAAGAAGAAGAAGAAGAGAAAAGACAGAGCAGAGAAAGAGAAGAAGAAGACGAGCCCAGGAGAGGAAGTGACATCATATGATGAGTGAGTTCTGTGTGTGTGTGTGTGTGTGTGTGTGTGTGTGTGTTAGGATAGGGTTAACCCCCCCCCCCCCCCAACCCTGACCCTTTACCTGAGGGGAGGTAATAGTGTGTACTGTGTGTAGTACTGTGTGTAGTACTGTGTGTACTGTGTGTAGTAGTGAGTGTGTAGTACTGTGTGTAGTAGTGAGTGTGTACTTTGTGTTGCAGGGCGCTGGTCGGGGAGCTGGAGGAATTTATTCCGGATGTGAAGAAACGAACAATTCATGAGATTCACAGATTCCTGAGATACGACCTGCACCGCTTCAAACACTTCAAACACCAAGGTAACCTAGTACTACTACTACTACTAGTACTAGTACTACTAGTACTAGTACTAGTAGTACTAGTACTAGTACTAGTAGTACTAGTACTAGTACTAGTAGTAGTACTAGTACTACTACTAGTACTACTACTGCACCGCTTCAAAGAGTTCAAACACCAAGGTAACCTAGTACTACTACTACTACTAGTACTAGTACTACTAGTACTAGTACTAGTAGTACTAGTACTAGTACTAGTAGTACTAGTACTAGTACTAGTAGTAGTACTAGTACTACTACTAGTACTACTACTGCACCGCTTCAAAGAGTTCAAACACCAAGGTAACCTAGTACTACTACTACTAGTGCTAGTACTACTACTACACTTTTGACCAACTAGTTCGGACAAAAGCCGTACTAGTTGCGCCGAGCGCCACACTAGTAGCGCCAAAGTCCCAACTAGTACGCTTTTTTGCTCACTAGTTGACTACTGGACCCAACTAGTAAAGCTCAAAGTCTTACTAGTTAACTAGTGCGCTACAAAACCGCCGACATGTTAACTAGTTGAGTGCAAATTCGCCTTACTAGTTGACTAGTAAAGCTCAAAATGTTTACTAGTACTACTAGTAAGAGCCACAATGTTTACTAGTAGTACTAGTAAGAGCCACAATGTTTACTAGTAGTACTAGTAAGAGCCACAATGTTTACTAGTACTACTAGTAAGAGCCAAAATGTCCTCTAGTACTACTAGTAAGAGCCAAAATGTCCTCTAGTACTACTAGTAAGAGCCACAATGTTTACTAGTAGTACTAGTAAGAGCCAAAATGTTTACTAGTAGTACTAGTAAGAGCCACAATGTTTACTAGTAGTACTAGTAAGAGCCACAATGTTTACTAGTACTACTAGTAAGAGCCACAATGTTTACTAGTACTACTAGTAAGAGCCACAATGTTTACTAGTAGTACTAGTAAGAGCCAAAATGTCCTCTAGTACTACTAGTAAGAGCCACAATGTTTACTAGTAGTACTAGTAAGAGCCACAATGTTTACTAGTAGTACTAGTAAGAGCCAAAATGTCCTCTAGTACTACTAGTAAGAGCCACAATGTTTACTAGTAGTACTAGTAAGAGCCACAATGTTTACTAGTACTACTAGTAAGAGCCAAAATGTCCTCTAGTACTACTAGTAAGAGCCACAATGTTTACTAGTACTACTAGTAAGAGCCACAATGTCCTCTAGTACTACTAGTAAGAGCCACAATGTTTACTAGTAGTACTAGTAAGAGCCAAAATGTTTACTAGTAGTACTAGTAAGAGCCAAAATGTCCTCTAGTACTACTAGTAAGAGCCAAAATGTCCTCTAGTACTACTAGTAAGAGCCAAAATGTCCTCTAGTACTACTAGTAAGAGCCACAATGTTTACTAGTACTACTAGTAAGAGCCAAAATGTTTACTAGTAGTACTAGTAAGAGCCACAATGTTTACTAGTAGTACTAGTAAGAGCCACAATGTTTACTAGTACTACTAGTAAGAGCCACAATGTTTACTAGTACTACTAGTAAGAGCCACAATGTCCTCTAGTACTACTAGTAAGAGCCACAATGTTTACTAGTACTACTAGTAAGAGCCAAAATGTCCTCTAGTAGTACTAGTAAGAGCCAAAATACTTACTACTTGTACTTGTACTGCGTAGAGTGAAGTACTTGTACTGCGTAGAGTGAGGTACTTGTACTGCGTAGTACTGCGTAGAGTGAGGTACTTGTACTGCGTAGTACTGCGTAGAGTGAGGTACTTGTACTGCGTAGTACTGCGTAGAGTGAAGTACTTGTACTGTGTAGAGTGAAGTACTTGTACTGCGTAGTACTGCGTAGAGTGAGGTACTTGTACTGCGTAGTACTGCGTAGAGTGAAGTACTTGTACTGCGTAGTACTGCGTAGAGTGAGGTACTTGTACTGCGTAGTACTGTGTAGAGTGAAGTACTTGTACTGCGTAGAGTGAGGTACTTGTACTGCGTAGTACTGCGTAGAGTGAGGTACTTGTACTGCGTAGAGTGAAGTACTTGTACTGCGTAGTACTGCGTAGAGTGAGGTACTTGTACTGTGTAGAGTGAGGTACTTGTTCTGCGTAGTACTGTGTAGAGTGAGGTACTTGTACTGCGTAGAGTGAGGTACTTGTACTGCGTAGTACTGTGTAGAGTGAAGTACTTGTACTGCGTAGAGTGAGGTACTTGTACTGCGTAGAGTGAAGTACTTGTACTGCGTAGTACTGCGTAGAGTGAGGTACTTGTACTGTGTAGAGTGAGGTACTTGTTCTGCGTAGTACTGTGTAGAGTGAGGTACTTGTACTGCGTAGAGTGAGGTACTTGTACTGCGTTGTACTGCGTAGAGTGAAGTACTTGTACTGCGTTGTAACCCGATCCCTTGCAGGTGTGCAGGTGCGCTGGGGGCGGTGCACTGAGAAGGAGAATCAGCTGATTGGCCAGAACATCGCAGACTTCCTGGCTCTGACTGGAATCGGCTCAGCCAATCAGCTTCTGTTTCCTGAGCGGTTCCCAGATCAGAGGGCGGAGATTAAACAGCTCCGATCACGACATCACTTCCTGGAGAAGATCTGTGAGCCTGTCTGTCTCTCTACCTGTCTGTCTCTCTACCCGTCTGTCTCTCTACCTGTCTGTCTCTCTACCTGCCTGTCTCTCTGTCTGTCTGTCTCTCTGTCTGTCTCTCTACCTGTCTGTCTCTCTACCTGTCTGTCTCTCCACCTGTCTCACTCTCTACCCGTCTGTCTCTCCACCTGTCTCACTCTCTACCCGTCTGTCTCTCTACCTGTCTGTCTCTCTGCCCGTCTGTCTACCCGTCTGTCTGTCTACCTGTCTCACTCTCCACCTGTCTCTCTCTCTCTCCAGCTGAGGGGATCCCGAGGCCTTGTCAGCAGATTCTCACCAGAGCCAAGAAGATTTTTGACGACAGGAACCACAGAGGAAGGTCAGAGAACCATGGAACCCTCTGTGTGTTTACGTTCTACCCGTGGAACCCTCTGTGTGTTTACGTTCTACCCGTGGAACCCTCTGTGTGTTTACGTTTTACCCGTGGAACCCTCTGTGTGTTTACGTTTTACCCGTGGAACCCTCTGTGTGTTTACGTGGAACCCTCTGTGTGTTTACGTTCTACCCGTGGAACCCTCTGTGTGTTTACATTCTACCCGTGGAACCCTCTGTGTGTTCATGTTCTACCAGTGGAACCCTCTGTGTGTTCATGTTCTACCCGTGGAACCCTCTGTGTGTTCATGTTCTACCTGTGGATGTTTTTTTCAGGTTCTCAGAGGAAGAGATGCAGTCCTTGATAAAGTTGCAGAACCTCCACGGGAACAACTGGAGAGCGATCGCTCAGAAGATGGACCGCAGTATCTACGCTCTCCAGAAACGCTTCGAGCACTTCGGTATGTTCCTGTGGTCATGTATGTTCCTGTGGTCATGTATGTTCCTGTATGTTCCTGTGGTCATGTATGTTCCTGTGGTCATGTATGTTCTCGTGGTCATGTGGTCATGTATGTTCCTGTGGTCATGTATGTTCTTGTGTTCCTGTGGTCATGTATGTTCCTGTATGTTCCTGTGGTCATGTATGTTCTTGTGGTCATGTATGTTCCTGTGTTCCTGTGGTCATGTATGTTCCTGTGGTCATGTATGTTCTTGTGGTCATGTATGTTCCTGTGGTCATGTATGTTCTTGTGGTCATGTATGTTCCTGTGGTCATGTATGTTCTTGTGGTCATGTATGTTCCTGTGGTCATGTATGTTCTTGTGGTCATGTATGTTCCTGTGGTCATGTATGTTCCTGTGGTCATGTATGTTCCTGTGGTCATGTATGTTCCTGTGTTCCTGTGGTCATGTATGTTCCTGTATGTTCCTGTGGTCATGTATGTTCTTGTGGTCATGTATGTTCCTGTGTTCCTGTGGTCATGTATGTTCCTGTGGTCATGTATGTTCTTGTGGTCATGTATGTTCCTGTGGTCATGTATGTTCTTGTGGTCATGTATGTTCCTGTGGTCATGTATGTTCTTGTGGTCATGTATGTTCCTGTGGTCATGTATGTTCTTGTGGTCATGTATGTTCCTGTGTTCCTGTGGTCATGTATGTTCCTGTGGTCATGTATGTTCTTGTGGTCATGTATGTTCCTGTGTTCCTGTGGTCATGTATGTTCCTGTGGTCATGTATGTTTCTGTATGTTCCTGTATGTTCCTGTGGTCATGTATGTTTCTGTATGTTCCTGTATGTTCCTGTGGTCATGTATGTTCCTGTGTTCCTGTGGTCATGTATGTTCCTGTATGTTCCTGTGGTCATGTATGTTCCTGTATGTTCCTGTGGTCATGTATGTTCCTGTGGTCATGTATGTTCCTGTGTTCCTGTGGTCATGTATGTTCCTGTATGTTCCTGTGGTCATGTATGTTCCTGTGGTCATGTGGTCATGTATGTTCCTGTGGTCATGTATGTTCCTGTGGTCATGTATGTTCCTGTGTTCCTGTGGTCATGTATGTTCCTGTGGTCATGTGGTCATGTATGTTCCTGTGGTCATGTATGTTCCTGTATGTTCCTGCATGTTCCTGTGGTCATGTATGTTCCTGTATGTTCCTGTGGTCATGTATGTTCCTGTGATCCTGTGGTCATGTATGTTCCTGTATGTTCCTGTGTTCCTGTGGTCATGTATGTTCCTGTGGTCATGTATGTTCTTGTGGTCATGTATGTTCCTGTGGTCATGTATGTTCTTGTGGTCATGTATGTTCCTGTGGTCATGTATGTTCTTGTGGTCATGTATGTTCCTGTGGTCATGTATGTTCCTGTGGTCATGTATGTTCTTGTGGTCATGTATGTTCTTGTGGTCATGTATGTTCCTGTGGTCATGTATGTTCCTGTGGTCATGTATGTTCCTGTATGTTCCTGTGGTCATGTATGTTCCTGTGGTCATGTATGTTCCTGTGGTCATGTATGTTTCTGTATGTTCCTGTATGTTCCTGTGGTCATGTATGTTCCTGTGTGTTCCTGTGGTCCTGTGTGTTCCTGTGGTCATGTATGTTCCTGTGGTCATGTATGTTCCTGTGTTCCTGTGGTCATGTATGTTCCTGTATGTTCCTGTGGTCATGTATGTTCCTGTGGTCATGTATGTTCCTGTGTGTTCCTGTATGTTCCTGTGGTCATGTATGTTCCTGTGGTCATGTATGTTCCTGTGTTCCTGTGGTCATGTATGTTCCTGTGGTCATGTATGTTCCTGTGGTCATGTATGTTCCTGTGGTCATGTATGTTCCTGTGGTCATGTATGTTCCTGTATGTTCCTGTGGTCATGTATGTTCCTGTGATCCTGTGGTCATGTATGTTCCTGTATGTTCCTGTGATCCTGTGGTCATGTATGTTCCTGTATGTTCCTGTGGTCATGTATGTTCCTGTGTTCCTGTGGTCATGTATGTTCCTGTGGTCATGTATGTTCCTGTGTTCCTGTGGTCATGTATGTTCCTGTGGTCATGTATGTTCCTGTGGTCATGTATGTTCCTGTGTTCCTGTGGTCATGTATGTTCCTGCATGTTCCTGTGGTCATGTATGTTCCTGTGGTCATGTATGTTCCTGCATGTTCCTGTGGTCATGTATGTTCCTGCATGTTCCTGTGGTCATGTATGTTCCTGTATGTTCCTGCATGTTCTTGTGGTCATGTATGTTCCTGTGTTCCTGTGGTCATGTATGTTCATGTATGTTCCTGTGGTCATGTATGTTCCTGTGGTCATGTATGTTCTTGTGGTCATGTATGTTCCTGTGGTCATGTATGTTCTTGTGGTCATGTATGTTCCTGTGGTCATGTATGTTCTTGTGGTCATGTATGTTCCTGTGTTCCTGTGGTCATGTCTGTTCCTGTGGTCATGTATGTTCCTGTGGTCATGTCTGTTCCTGTGATCATGTATGTTCCTGTGTTCCTGTGGTCATGTATGTTCTCTTTGTCATGTGGTCATGTATGTTCCTGTGGTCATGTATGTTCTCTTTGTCATGTGGTCATGTATGTTCCTGTGTTCCTGTATGTTCCTGCATGTTCCTGCATGTTCCTGTGGTCATGTATGTTCCTGTATGTTCCTGTATGATCCTGTATGTTCCTGTGTTCTCGTGGTCATGTATGTTCCTGTGGTCATGTATGTTCTTGTATGTTCCTGTGGTCATGTATGTTCCTGTATGTTCCCGTGGTCATGTATGTTCCTGTGTTCCTGTGGTCATGTATGTTCCTGTGGTCATGTATGTTCCTATGTTCCTGTGGTCATGTATGTTCCTATGTTCCTGTGGTCATGTATGTTCCTGTGGTCATGTATGATCCTGTATGTTCCTGTGGTCATGTATGTTCCTGTATGTTCCTGTGGTCATGTATGTTCCTGTATGTTCCTGTGTTCCTGTGGTCATGTATGTTCCTGTATGTTCCTGTGGTCATGTATGTTCCTGTATGTTCCCGTGGTCATGTATGTTCCTGTGGTCATGTATGTTCCTGTGTTCCTGTGGTCATGTATGTTCCTGTGGTCATGTATGTTCCTATGTTCCTGTGGTCATGTATGTTCCTGTGGTCATGTATGTTCCTGTGGTCATGTGTGTTCCTGTGTCCCTGTGGTCATGTATGTTCCTGTGTTCCTGTGGTCATGTATGTTCCTGTATGTTCCTGCATGTTCCTGTGGTCATGTATGTTCCTGTGGTCATGTATGTTCCTGTGGTCATGTATGTTCCTGTGGTCACGTATGTTCTAGTGGTCACGTTTGTTCTCGTGGTCATGTATGTTCCCGTGGTCATGTATGTTCTCCTGGTCATGTATGTTCTCGTGGTCATGTATGTTCTCCTGGTCATGTATGTTCTCGTGGTCATGTATGTTCCTGTGGTCATGTATGTTCTCATGGTCATGTGTGTTCCCGTGTTCTAGCGGAGCATCATGGGCCGTGGAGTCCTGAGGAGGAGTCCAGGCTGAAGCGGGCCCTGAAGGCTCACCTGGAGCAGCTGGAGCAGCAGAACCCTGCAGGTTCCGGCGTGAGCCGAGACCAGCTGTGCAACAACCTGCCCTGGAAGGAAGTCAGCCAGCAGGTGCAGACCCGGTCCTGGACCCAGTGTCGGGTCAAGTGGTGAGTGGAACATCTGCATGCTGGGAGGAAGAACCGGTTCTGGTTTAGGTCTTCTATGTTCCTGTACTGCATGCTGGGAGGAAGAACCGGTTCTGGTTCAGGTCTTCTATGTTCCTGCACTGCATGCTGGGAGGAAGAACCGGTTCAGGTTTTGGTTCAGGTCTTCTGAAGGTTCCCTTTGTGTTCCAGGTTCTGCATCCTGAAGGATAAAATGTCAGCGAGAGGCGGAATCTTCAATAAAGGTTCAGAAGGATACAGAGCCAAGATCCGCCTCATCAACAAGTAAGATCACCTCTCTGTGGTTCTAACTCACCCGTCTGTGGTTCTAACTCACCCGTCTGTGGTTCTAACTCACCCGTCTGTGGTTCTAACTCACCTGTCTGTGGTTCTAGGTTGTATGACATGCATGTGGACGACACCGCCAACATCGACTGGGACGAGGCTGCTAGCGCTGTCGGGTGAGGTCAAAGGTTAAACACTCAGGCGTGTTCTCCAGGTGTTCTCCTGGTGTTCTCCTGGTGTTCTCCAGGTGATCTCCAGGTGATCTCCAGGTGTTCTCCTGGTGTTCTCCTGGTCTTCTCCAGGTGTTCTCCAGGTGTTCTCCAGGTGTTCTCCAGGTGTTCTCCAGGTGTTCTCCTGGTGATCTCCAGGTGTTCTCCTGGTGTTCTCCAGGTGTTCTCCAGGTGTTCTCCTGGTGATCTCCAGGTGTTCTCCTGGTGTTCTCCTGGTGTTCTCCTGGTGTTCTCCAGGTGTTCTCCTGGTGACTATCGTCCTGTGAACCCTGAAACATCTGAGTACAACTGAAGCAGAACATTGGTTCTTCAGTGTTCTTCTGAGGTTCTATTAAGTTTTCTGGATTATGATGTTAAAGCTTTTAATGACTTCACTTACTAGTAGTAATATAGTAGTACTACTGCATATGAATACTACCAGTAGTAGTAATATAGTAGTACTACTGTATATGAGTACTACCAGTAGTAGTTATATAGTAGTACTACTGTATATGAGTACTATCAGTAGTAGTGATATAGTAGTACTAGTAGTACTACTGTATATGAGTACTACCAGTAGTAGTTATATAGTAGTACTACTGTATATGAGTACTACCAGTAGTAGTAATATAGTAGTACTACTGCATATGAGTACTACCAGTAGTAGTTATATAGTAGTACTACTGTATATGAGTACTACCAGTAGTACTAATTGTAGTACTACTGTATATGAGTACTACCAGTAGTAGTAATATAGTAGTACTACTGTATATGAGTACTACCAGTAGTAGTAATATAGTAGTACTACTGTATGAGTACTACCAGTAGTAGTAATATAGTAGTACTACTGTACATGAGTACTACCAGTAGTAGTAATTGTAGTACTTTGTGTTTCAGTGACGTGACTCCAGTTTGTGTTCAGAAGAGTTTCCATCGACTCAAAGTTACCAGAGTTCCCAACTGGACCGGATTACCCTACGGAGGTCAGTACTGCAATACTCTACCTGTCAGTACTTCAACACTCTACCTGTCAGTACTGCAATACTCTGCTTGTCAGTACTGCAATACTCTGCCTGTCTGTACTGCAGTACTCTACCTGTCAGTACTGCAGTACTCTACCTGTCAGTACTGCAGTACTCTGCCTGTCAGTACTGCAGTACTCTGCCTGTCAGTACTGCAGTACTCTGCCTGTCAGTACTGCAGTACTCTACCTGTCAGTACTGCAATACTCTGCCTGTCTGTACTGCAATAGTCTGCCTGTCTGTACTGCAATACTCTGCCTGTCTGTACTGCAATACTCTACCTGTCAGTACTGCAGTACTCTACCTGTCAGTACTGCAGTACTCTACCTGTCAGTACTGCAGTACTCTGCCTGTCAGTACTGCAGTACTCTACCTGTCAGTACTGCAGTACTCTGCCTGTCAGTACTGCAGTACTCTGCCTGTCAGTACTGCAATACTCTACCTGTCAGTACTGCAGTACTCTGTCTGTCAGTACTGCAGTACTCTGTCTGTCAGTACTGCAGTACTATACCTGTCAGTACTGCAGTACTCTGCCTGTCAGTACTGCAATACTCTACCTGTCTGTGCTGCAATACTCTACCTGTCTGTGCTGCAATACTCTGCCTGTCAGTACTGCAGTACTCTGCCTGTCAGTACTGCAGTACTCTACCTGTCTGTACTGCAATACTCTACCTGTCAGTACTGCAATAGTCTACCTGTCTGTACTGCAATACTCTGCCTGTCTGTACTGCAATACTCTACCTGTCAGTACTGCAGTACTCTTCCTGTCTGTACTGCAATACTCTACCTGTCAGTACTGCAATACTCTGCTTGTCAGTACTGCAATACTCTGCCTGTCAATACTGCAGTACTCTTACCTGTCAGTACTGCAGTACTCTGCCTGTCAGTACTGCAGTACTCTACCTGTCAGTACTGCAGTACTCTACCTGTCAGTACTGCAATACTCTACCTGTCAGTACTTCAACACTCTACCTGTCAGTACTGCAATACTCTGCTTGTCAGTACTGCAATACTCTGCCTGTCTGTACTGCAACACTCTACCTGTCAGTACTGCAGTACTCTACCTGTCAGTACTGCAATACTCTGCCTGTCTGTACTGCAGTACTCTCCCTGTCTGTACTGCAATACTCTCCCTGTCTGTACTGCAATACTCTACCTGTCTGTACTGCAATACTCTGCCTGTCAGTACTGCAGTACTCTGCCTGTCTGTGCTGCAGTACTCTGCCTGTCTGTACTGTAGAACTTGAGAATGACCTTTGACCTTTGCTCCTCAGACGTCATTGACTACTTGCACCTGAAGGTGATTCCTGAGCTGCACGAGAAGCTGAGCAGAGCGGAGGCGCGGGAGGCGCTTGCGGGGGGGCAGCAGGAGGAGCAGGAGGAGCAGGAGGAGGCGCAGGCGGAGGAGGAGGTGGGGGGGGGGAAGTTGTATCTGCTGGAAGACATCTTTCCCTCACAAGAAGAAGATTTCACAGAGGTGGACAATGTTTAACCTGCAGCCAATCAGGAAGCAGATGGACAGATTATTGACCTCACCATGTCCCGCCTCTCCTGCTCTGTGATTGGATGATGTTAAACAGGAAGTGACCTCACAGAACAAGAAGCAGGAACTGTATTATTTGTAAGACAGAGAATCAGCTGATGTTTGTAATGAGTTGTTTTTTATTAAACTGTTTAAAGAAGTCTGTGTCTGTTATTGTACCGGTTGCCATGGAGACGTTATCCTACTGCTCTGGTTGCCATGGAGACGTTATCCTACTGCTCGGGTTCATTAGGGGGTTGCCATGGAGACGTCGTCCTACTGCTCTGGTTCATTAGAGGGTTGCCATGGAGACGTTATCCTACTGCTCTGGTTCATTAGAGGGTTGCCATGGAGACGTTATCCTACTGCTCTGGTTCATTAGAGGGTTGCCATGGAGACGTTATCCTACTGCTCTGGTTCATTAGAGGGTTAGCCATGGATCATAAACACCAGGATCCAGCATCAGGTGGGTCAGAACCTGCTACCAGAACACCTTGGGACAAAGGTCCATGATCCACTTTGTAGTGGAGTCATCAGACCTGCGGCTGTATGGTGGCTGATGACCACCTGTCAGTCAGACCTGGTCTCAGTGGGTGTTGGGCTCCATCAGGGCTGTCCCTGGTCTCTGATCCTGTTTGTGATCTTCATGGACAGAGTCTCAAGGTGCAGCTAGGGGGAGGAGAGAGTCCAGTTTGGGGACCTCAGAATCTCCTCTCTGCTGTTTACGGTTGATGTTGTTCTGTTGGACTTTACAGGTGAAGTCCTCCAACAGGCTCTGGGACGGTTTGCAGCTGAATGTGAAGCGGTCAGGATGAGAGTCAGCACCTCCACATCTGAGGCCATGCTGCTCTGCTGGAACAAGGTGGACTGCCCCCTCAGGGTTGGGGGGGGGGGGGACTGCCCCAAGCAGAGGAGTTTAAGTATCTGGGGGTCTTCTTCACAGCAGGGACGTGCACATGATTATAGAGGGGCAGGGGCTCAAACTCAAAAAAGGGCAGCATGTGTGCGTGCAGAGCGCACACCCAATTTGTTTCCCGGTCCTTTACACAATATGAAAATTAATGTAAAATTAAAAACTAAAGTGCTAATAGAAAGCTAACTACTTAGCTGTGTGTCCTGTAGGTGAAAGTGCTGCATTTGTTCTTTCAACATGAGTTCATTCACATTATCAAAGTCACAATAAACTTTATATCTAAACCTCGGACCTGTACTTCAGACCTGTAGTGAGGGAAATATGATCCGCCGTAAACACGCTGCATTTTATTTTGAAAGTTAGCCCGGTGTTTTATTTTGTACATGATTTCCTGTCCCGCACGATCTGCTCTCTGCTAAATTGACGTCCGGCAAAAATAGAAGCTGACACATTGATTAAAATAAAGCGTTTTTCTGAAATATTACTCATTTTTAAGCACGTTGAATAAGTGGACGGACTTTTTAATACGAGGCAAAAAGGGCAGGGGCTCAAGCACCCCTAGGGCCCTATGTGTGCACGTGCCTGCTTCACAGTGAGGGTCAGATAGAGCGTGAGGTTGACAGGTGGATGGGTGCAGCAGCAGGTGGATGGGTGCAGCAGCAGGTGGATGGGTGCAGCAGCAGGTGGATGGGTGCAGCACCAGGTGGATGGGTGCAGAACAGAACCAGGAACATGAGCTCTAAATCACACATGGTTTATTATAACTAATAACTCACATCATTAACACTATATAATACACACATCATTAACACTATATAATACACACATACATCATTAATACAATATAATATATATATACACACACTATAACACACACACACACACACACACATCATTAACACTATATAATATATATATACACACACTATAACACACACACACACACACACACACACACATCATTAACACTATATAATAAATATATATATACACACACACATACAGATTAAAAAGTAAAGTGTTGCATTCATCAACATGATAGATCTCATTTTATTATAAAGATAGAAATATATATCTGTGTGTAACTCTAACCCTGATGACATCACCACTTTCATCTGCCTCTGACCAATCAGCTTTCATTTCTTATCAACGTAAGCTCCTGCAGGGCATTCTGGGTAATGTAGTCACTTAGAGGTGATGGCCTGCAGGGCATTCTGGATAATGTAGTCATTTAGCGGTGATGGCCTGCAGGGCATTCTGGGTAATGAGGTCATTTAGCGGTGATGGCCTGCAGGCTGCTCGTCCTCTTCATGATGTTCGGGACGAACAGCAGGCCCGACGCTCTCTCGATGGTTTCTATGGGAACCAGGAAGCGCTCCAGAGGAAGCTTCTCATCTACCGGCTCATTGGGTAACACGTAGGAACGAAGCTCCACCCCCCGACCGTCCGGCTGCTCCAGGATCAGCACCTGGGGGGGGGGATGACATCATCAGCTCATCATCAGCTGACACACAGGTCCCTGACTGGTGACATCATCAGCTGACACACAGGTGAACTCACCTTGAAGAAGTGCGTCGGCACGGCGACGTGATTACGACCCAAAACCTGATACCTGACGTAGAGTTTCCCATCGGCCTCCTGCCTGAAACACACACACACACACACACACACACACACATTACACACACACACACACATTATACACACACACACACACACACACACACACACACACACACACACACACACACACACACACACACACACATTACACACACACACACACACACACATTACACACACACACACACATTATACACACACACACACACACACACACATTACACACACACACACACACACACACACACACACACACACATTACACACACACACACACATTATACACACACACACACATTACACACACAAGAGGGGGGTTTACCTGGGCAGGTAAAGCGGGGGGGTTACCTGGGCAGGTAGAGCGAGGGGGGGGGGGGTTACCTGGGCAGGTAGAGCGGGGGGGGGGGGGGGGGGGGGGGGTTACCTGGGCAGGTAGAGCGGGCCGGTGCAGACGTAGACGTTAGCGTAGCGGTGGGTCAGAGAGCGGCTCAGCTTCTCCAGGTTGTTCCAGGTGTTCTGGTTCAGGTGAGGGTTCTAACCAATCAGAGCACAGCGTTCACATCACATGACCCGTGACGTCATCACAACAGATGGATGATGTCACAGCGTACCTGCGGATGATGATGTCACAGCGTACCTGTGGAGCCACGTTGCTCAGGTAGAAGGTGTCCTCCATGGCCTTCTGACTCCACTTGTGATTGGCCGCTGCGGCCAGGTGGCCCCGGTCGAAGCCACTCCCCCTGAAGTCCTGATTGGTCGCTCGATGGAAGGCGTGCACGCTGCAGGTAGACATGTATGACATCACTTCCTGTTTACAGCCTTCTTTCTCACTTGTCTCACCTGTCTCACCTGTCGTCCTCTCTGAACTCGCAGTACTTCCTGTCACCTGACCCTTTCAGCGTGGCGTTGTTGAGCCGTTCGATTACCCATGATGCCGTGCGTGTGCGGGGGTCGTAGGAAGTGATGTAAGACTCTCTGGTTTTGATGTTAGCCAATGAGGGGAAGCCGTACTTCATCACTGCTGCAGACGCACCTGGACTCACCTGGAGGCACACAGGTAGATATTATAATATAGTAATATACACACACACACATACACACACACACACATACACACACACATACACACACATACACACACACACACACACACACACATAGAGAGAGAGACACACACACACACACACACATAGAGAGAGAGACACACACACACACACACACATAGAGAGAGAGAGAGACACACACACACACACACACACACACACACACACACACACACACACACACACACACACACCGTGAGCTCGGAGGCGTAGACTCTCGGTACCGGGAGTACCGGGACGGTGCTCAGTAGACCGGGTGTGTGAGGCTCCTCTCCCCGGGCTCCGGTGCTCAGTAGACCGGGTGTGTGAGGCTCCTCTCCCCGGGCTCCGGTGCTCAGTAGACCGGGTGTGTGAGGCTCTTCTCCCCGGGCTCTGGTGCTCAGTATGCGGGTCCCAGCTGCTCCTAGTCCGGCTCCCAGCAGCAGGGTCACTCCGCTCCTCCACCACGGCGCCATGCTGGATGTGCTCGCTGATGACGTCACTGCAGCCGCCGTGTCGCTGCAGTGACGTCAGGCAGGAAGTGTAATGATTGACAGCTGCAGGAGCAGTCTGGGTTTATACCATAGACTGTATATAAGAAATGATTTTACTTATTTGGGCATGAGGCGGAGTCATGAACCCGCCTCATGGCGGGCCCAACGGCGGAGCGGTGAGGTTGCTATGGTTGCGAGGGCTGGATCTCAAGGACATTGGTCAATCAACCTGTCAATCACAACGTAGCCCCGCCCTAATGCATACCCTGCTTTATCGTCACATATAAAATCAGGGAGGCCAAAATGTCCCAAATGAACATCATACT
>JAJDFG010000541.1:27500-37500 GCA_021039105.1 Scomber colias | reverse complement strand
GGAGGTGCACTCTGAGTGATATGAACACATGAACCTGACTCAGCTGCTGGATGGAGGAGGTGCACTCTGAGTGATATGAACACATGAACCTGACTCAGCTGCTGGGTGGAGGAGGTGCACTCTGAGTGATATGAACACATGAACCTGACTCAGCTGCTGGATGGAGGAGGTGCACTCTGTGAGATATGAACACATGAACCTGACTCAGCTGCTGGATGGAGATCAGCCTGGTTGCTCTTTGTGTGAATCACTGAGGACGACACAGCAACATGTTCTGCTAGAGACGTTCCTTCAAAGATTTACTCAGGTTGGTTATTAACAAATGAACACATGATGCACGTGCACATGCTCACATGATGCACGTGCACATGCTCACATGATGCACGTGCACATGCTCACATGATGCACGTGCACATGCTCAGATCTGATAGGAGCTGCATGGCTTCATTCACACAGCTGATCGGATCGTTTCCTGCTCCCAGCCCGACTCAATCAGAGCTGGAGAGGGATCAGCAGTGTTTGGTTGTCACAGCAACAACAACTGAGTAAATCTTTTCAGGAGGATAAAGCAAAAATCTGTAATCACGCCGAAGGTCGAAGGCTGTAGGTCCGTCCGAGTTACCATGGAAACGCCCTGAGAAGACAACCGAAACACACTAGCATTAGTTAGCGGTCCCAGCTGTGTGATGTCATGTATCCCAAACTGCAGCTCAATGACATGAATCAGCATTTTAACCCTTTATAGGACACTCATGGAAAGGAAGGAAGGAAGGAAGGAAAGGAGGGAGGAAGGGAAGGAACGAGGGAGGAAGGAAGGAAAGGAGGAAGGAGGGAGGAAGGGAAGGAAGGAGGGAGGAAGGAGAGGGAGGAGGGAGGAAGGAAAGGGGGATGGAGGAAGGAAGGGAGGAGAGAAGGAGGGAGGGAGGAAGAACAGATGGAAGGAAGGAAAGGAAAGAAGGAAGGGAGGAGAGAAGGAGGGAGGGAGGGAGGGAGGAAGGAAGGAAGGGAAGGAAGGAAAGAAGGTAGGTGGGAGGAAAGAAAGAGAGAAGGAGGGAGGGAGGAAGGGAAGAAAGAAGGAAGGAAGGAAGGAAGAAGAAAGGGGGATGGAGGAAGGAAAGAAGGAAGGGAGGAGAGAAGGAGGGAGGGAGGAAGGACAGATGGAATGAAGGAAGGGAGGAGAGAAGGAGGGAGGGAGGAAGGACAGATGGAAGGAAGGAAGGAAGGATGGAGGAAATAAGGAACGAGGGAGGGAGAAAGGAAAAGAGGAAGGGAAGAAAGAAGGCAGGGAGGAAGGAAACGAAGGAAGGAAGGAAGGAAGGAAGGATATTTTGGGATATTTACAGAAGTTACCAAATATAATTATTTGCCCAATAAAGAGTTAAAAGTTAGCGTTTACCTAATTAGTCCAGACCATGGTGATGAAGGCGGGGTTAAAAGTTAGCATTTACCTAATTAGACCAGACCATGGTGATGAAGGCGGGGTTAAAAGTTAGCATTTACCTAATTAGACCAGACCATGGTGATGAAGGCGGGGTTAAAAGTTAGCGTTTACCTAATTAGTCCAGACCATGGTGATGAAGGCGGGGTTAAAAGTTAGCGTTTACCTAATTAGTCCAGACCATGGTGATGAAGGCGGGGTTAAAAGTTAGCGTTTACCTAATTAGACCAGACCATGGTGATGAAGGCGGGGTTAAAAGTTAGCGTTTACCTAATTAGACCAGACCATGGTGATGAAGGCGGGGTTAAAAGTTAGCGTTTACCTAATTAGACCAGACCATGGTGATGAAGGCGGGGTTAAAAGTTAGCGTTTACCTAATTAGACCAGACCATGGTGATGAAGGCGGGGTTAAAAGTTAGCTTTTACCTAATTAGACCAGACCATGGTGATGAAGGCGGGGTTAAAAGTTAGCTTTTACCTAATTAGACCAGACCATGGTGATGAAGGCGGGGTTAAAAGTTAGCGTTTACCTAATTAGACCAGACCATGGTGATGAAGGCGGGGTTAAAAGTTAGCGTTTACCTAATTAGACCAGACCATGGTGATGAAGGCGGGGTTAAAAGTTAGCGTTTACCTAATTAGACCAGACCATGGTGATGAAGGCGGGGTTAAAAGTTAGCTTTTACCTAATTAGACCAGACCATGGTGATGAAGGCGGGGTTAAAAGTTAGCTTTTACCTAATTAGACCAGACCATGGTGATGAAGGCGGGGTTAAAAGTTAGCTTTTACCTAATTAGACCAGACCATGGTGATGAAGGCGGGGTTAAAAGTTAGCGTTTACCTAATTAGTCCAGACCATGGTGATGAAGGCGGGGTTAAAAGTTAGCGTTTACCTAATTAGACCAGACCATGGTGATGAAGGCGGGGTTAAAAGTTAGCGTTTACCTAATTAGACCAGACCATGGTGATGAAGGCGGGGTTAAAAGTTAGCTTTTACCTAATTAGACCAGACCATGGTGATGAAGGCGGGGTTAAAAGTTAGCTTTTACCTAATTAGACCAGACCATGGTGATGAAGGCGGGGTTAAAAGTTAGCGTTTACCTAATTAGACCAGACCATGGTGATGAAGGCGGGGTTAAAAGTTAGCGTTTACCTAATTAGACCAGACCATGGTGATGAAGGCGGGGTTAAAAGTTAGCTTTTACCTAATTAGACCAGACCATGGTGATGAAGGCGGGGTTAAAAGTTAGCTTTTACCTAATTAGACCAGACCATGGTGATGAAGGCGGGGTTAAAAGTTAGCTTTTACCTAATTAGACCAGACCATGGTGATGAAGGCGGGGTTAAAAGTTAGCTTTTACCTAATTAGACCAGACCATGGTGATGAAGGCGGGGTTAAAAGTTAGCGTTTACCTAATTAGACCAGACCATGGTGATGAAGGCGGGGTTAAAAGTTAGCTTTTACCTAATTAGACCAGACCATGGTGATGAAGGCGGGGTTAAAAGTTAGCGTTTACCTAATTAGACCAGACCATGGTGATGAAGGCGGGGTTAAAAGTTAGCTTTTACCTAATTAGACCAGACCATGGTGATGAAGGCGGGGTTAAAAGTTAGCGTTTACCTAATTAGACCAGACCATGGTGATGAAGGCGGGGTTAAAAGTTAGCGTTTACCTAATTAGACCAGACCATGGTGATGAAGGCGGGGTTTACATCCACATATCTGTTCCTGGCAGATCTGCGTCTTCTCTTACTGCCACCGCAGGTCTGAGACAAAGTTCAAGACAAAGACACAGATGAAGATTTAGATTTCTGATATGCTATAATATTAGTGGTCTGCAGCTTCATACAGAAAACATATATATATACCATACAGGAAATATTCATGAAAATACAAATACTTGCTGGATTCAATTAAAAGGTAGCTACTGGGATATGAGACCATAGAAATCAGACAGTACTAATCATCTGAAATGTGATCGACCCATCATGAGAACATGCTGACGTGTGTTCAGACTGCAGCTGTTCTGCATGTGTCTGTGGGAGGATTTGGGAAGCGGGGGGGGGGGGGCGTACCTTGGCGCAGGTGTTGCCCTTCTTCACACACAGGTTGATTTTGCAGTGCAGGTAGACGTCACCAGACTTCCCAGAGAACTGGAACATGTTGAAGGAGAAGTAGTTGGTCGTTCCCTCTCCGTTGCTCTCCACTTTCACCGTCTTGTCAGCAGAGTCGGGACAGCTGCTCAGAACCAAGAAAACACACCAAACATCAGGAGCTGCATCCAAAGAATCACAGATGCCCCTGAACATCTGGTCTGGGACTCAGTCTGAACTCACTGCTTATCCATACTGGTTCATATTATTCAGTGTTTGCACATTAAAAGCACAATTTAAAAAGGTTCAAGATTTGACACATAACCAAAGACATTCACATATATACAGACACACTTGGACCTACATGTACTCATCTACTCATGAATAGAAGTAAACACATGTGAAGGAGAGTTTGGAAGATAAATCAATCAATCAATCAATCAAAGGGTTTAAACTGCGTGTCGCGTAGAAAACCACTCAAGACAATTCAACTCAGGCAGCAGGAAGGTGCATCTGTGAGATGAGCTCAACAGTGACAGACAGGACTGTGCCCACTCGCTTCTCACTAGAAATGAATGAATTAGGAGCGTCAATCACTTCCTGTCTGAAAAGGACAAGCACTGGCATAGAGAGCGTTTGATTAGACTTTGCCTGATGTGTCAACACTGGCTGTGGCCACTACACTGTGATGTCTGTTAGGTCATCATCAGAGTGGAGGGAAATGTAGTAGGACCAGACTTTGCTTTCAGGGCTCAGTAAGTGGAATCAAAAAGCAGGTTTCTTAAAGAGTCCCTGCTTCTTCTTCATTTAGAGCTAACACTGGCTTCCACCTCTGTGTCTCTCACCCGCTCTTGATCAGGGCGTATGTCAGCTTAGCAGTGGGTGATTTGTCGTGGGTCGCCCAGCAGGAGTCGGTCACCACGGCGACCAGTGTGTCATCCAGCCCAGCCGTCTTCAGCTCCATCCAGATGGTCTGGTCCAGCAGGATTTCAGTGCTGGATGACACAGCTTGTGTGCGGCTGGCGTCGGTGAAGGCATTCATGGTCAGAGTGTATTCCCAAGGTCCAGATACAATCGTCTGGGTCACAGAGCTGCAACACACACACACACACACACACACACACACACACACACACACACAGCATTATGTATTGTGTAACTGCAGTTAATGAGAATCCTAATAAACTAAACACACTTCAGCTAAAGCCCCCAACAAGTCCAGCCGAGTAAAACTCAACCTGCACATCTTAAATTCAGTTGCAGCACTTTAGATTTACATTCAGCAGCAAACATGAATGTTTATTTTACAGCTGTGAGTCACTTAAACTGTCCACATGAACATGAGTGAATGAATCAAGTCATGTTAAAATGGAAAACTGTTGAATTTGATCCCAAACATTCATGATTCAGCATTTCATAACTCCATTTAAAAAGACCTTAACTTATAAATGATGAGTCATTCATCAAAATGTGAGAATCAATAATTAACTGTTATTGTCAGCTGGTGATTCAGGATCGAACCTGTTGAACACTCACCTGGATTTGATTTTGAAGGACATGGTTTCCTCTTTCGTTTGGTCGTAGTAGCAGGAGAGTTCGATTTTCACTTCATCATGGCGAGTGATCTTGGAGCCAGAGCTGTCCTGAGCAAGGATGTAGTTCTTGAACTTAAAGTCGGGCTGCAGGGTCAGAGGGATACAGACAGTGTTACTGCAGAAACCACACATGGATCACTAACACAAGTTCTGAGAGGCAGAAGGGATCTGACTGAGAGTCCGTTATTAGAGAAGAGATGCCCACCAGGAGCTCTGTCCCACAGGTGTCGCTCTTGAAGTCGAAGGTCACCATGTGGGTCTTTTCGTCGAACCGGCCTGTGCAGGTCTTGTCGTTGAGGTGTAAGACAGAGTAGTCGACGTTCTTTTCCTCCATGAGACAACGAGCCAGACTGACTGAGGCAGAGTTTTTATCGCAGACGGTCGGCTTGCCTGAACAGCAGGACAGACGAGGACAATGAAACACACATATGTGTAGCACTAAGATTCATACTTTACTAATCAATACGTTTTTGATTCATAATTGATCCAATGTGTAAAAGTGTCTCTAATCTCAACATGGTGTAAACTGTTATATTTAATGCCATATTGTGTCATTTCACATGTGAGACAGGTCTCCCTGTTCAATCTTCTTACCAAAAGTTTTTGCCGTTCTGTATTCGGAGGCAAAACTGGGCCGACAGAGGCAGCTGGTTCCACCGCTAGCATCCTCAGCACAGAACTCATCATCACTGCAGAACGTGTCCTGACAGAAGGCCTTGTCAGAGGCTGAAAGATCAAACACAGATCAATACTTACTAGAGTCAGTCAGTGAGATAAACAGGAATAACAGCTGTTCACATACTGACTCCATGTAAATGACAGTGAAGGACAGTCTTACAGCAGCTGGCCGATGTCCTCCAGTTCTCCACTTTCTTGTCGAGCAGGCTGCAGGCTTTGACGTAGGCCTGCAGGAACTGGCACTTGAGACCGTCCACCGCTGGGTATTTGCACAGAGTGTCGGTGCAGGCTTTGATGTAGGGATCAGGCTTGATGGAGCTGTGGCAGGAGTCGAAGGGAGCCTTCTTCAGGAGATCACACCTGTCATGGGAGACAGAAAGATCAAGTCCAGTCAGACACAAAAATAAGGTCAGTGATAATTAACACGTGTTTGTCATAAAGCTGCTCTGTTATTGGCTTTTATTGCCACTTTTATTGGTTATAGTGTACCGTCTCCTGGCCCATACGCCCAATTTATATCTGACTTCTCAGAGATTTTATCAAACTTAGTCCTCAGTACTGATAAAGTAATTATAGTAGGTGACTTTAATATTCATGTGGACGTTGATAATGAAAGTCTTAGCACTGCATCAGTTCAGGTGTGTCTCTGCTCACCGTTTAGTCATCTCCGTGCATTCAAACGTATTGCCATCAGTCTCCTTGGTCACTTTGTCACATCTAGGGGGAGACAAAGAGCAGAAGTCAGCAGTGTTTCCCAGGCCTCAGTCCTTCATATTAACACACCAGCACTACTAGTATACATGCAGCCCAGTGATGAGGCAGCAGTCAGTGACCAGGTCTTACTTGTCAGAGCTTAAATCAGCAACCTTCACGTCACTCAGAGTCCGACTGGACTTGCCACATAGACCCGGCATGGTGGTTCCACTTGGTACTGGACAGTTTGAGGAGAGAACATGAGTCAGATGACAGATATGCTAACATTAGCAGCACAGCAAAACAAACATGTCTTAAAATGCAACTGAATCAAATCAGGATGAAGTCAGTAGTGTGCTGTACATGGGCTGATCCAACAAAATGAAATTCATCCTCAACAAATGACAAGAAGAACATGAACACCTCAGTAACCAGAGGGAACATGACCACCTCAGTAACCAGAGGGAACATGACCACCTCAGTAACCAGAGGGAACATGAACACCTCAGTAACCAGAGGGAACATGACCACCTCAGTAACCAGAGGGAACATGACCACCTCAGTAACCAGAGGGAACATGGACACCTCAGTAACCAGTAACCAGAGGGAACATGACCACCTCAGTAACCAGAGGGAACATGACCACCTCAGTAACCAGAGGGAACATGACCACCTCAGTAACCAGAGGGAACATGGACACCTCAGTAACCAGAGGGAACATGACCACCTCAGTAACCAGAGGGAACCTCAGTAACCAGAGGGAACATGAACACCTCAGTAACCAGAGGGAACATGACCACCTCAGTAACCAGAGGGAACATGAACACCTCAGTAACCAGAGGGAACATGAACACCTCAGTAACCAGAGGGAACATGACCACCTCAGTAACCAGAGGGAACATGACCACCTCAGTAACCAGAGGGAACATGGACACCTCAGTAACCAGAGGGAACATGAACACCTCAGTAACCAGTAACCAGAGGGAACATGGACACCTCAGTAACCAGAGGGCACATGAACACCTCAGTAACCAGAGGGAACATGAACACCTCAGTAACCAGAGGGAACATGAACACCTCAGTAACCAGAGGGAACATGACCACCTCAGTAACCAGAGGGAACATGAACACCTCAGTAACCAGAGGGAACATGACCACCTCAGTAACCAGAGGGAACATGAACACCTCAGTAACCAGAGGGAACATGACCACCTCAGTAACCAGAGGGAACATGAACACCTCAGTAACCAGAGGGAACATGAACACCTCAGTAACCAGAGGGAACATGAACACCTCAGTAACCAGAGGGAACATGAACACCTCAGTAACCAGAGGGAACATGAACACCTCAGTAACCAGTAACCAGAGGGAACATGAACACCTCAGTAACCAGAGGGAACATGAACACCTCAGTAACCAGTAACCAGAGGGAACATGAACACCTCAGTAACCAGAGGGCACATGAACACCTCAGTAACCAGAGGGAACATGGACACCTCAGTAACCAGAGGGAACATGGACACCTCAGTAACCAGAGGGAACATGACCACCTCAGTAACCAGAGGGAACATGAACACCTCAGTAACCAGAGGGAACATGAACACCTCAGTAACCAGAGGGAACATGAACACCTCAGTAACCAGAGGGAACATGACCACCT
Source organism: Scomber colias (assembly GCA_021039105.1). Classification (NCBI taxonomy): domain Eukaryota; kingdom Metazoa; phylum Chordata; class Actinopteri; order Scombriformes; family Scombridae; genus Scomber; species Scomber colias. The sequence goes on along the minus strand of JAJDFG010000541.1, from coordinate 29,342 downwards.
CAGTAACCAGAGGGAACATGGACACCTCAGTAACCAGAGGGAACATGACCACCTCAGTAACCAGAGGGAACATGAACACCTCAGTAACCAGAGGGAACATGAACACCTCAGTAACCAGAGGGAACATGAACACCTCAGTAACCAGAGGGAACATGACCACCTCAGTAACCAGAGGGAACCTCAGTAACCAGAGGGAACATGGACACCTCAGTAACCAGAGGGAACATGAACACCTCAGTAACCAGAGGGAACATGAACACCTCAGTAACCAGAGGGAACATGAACACCTCAGTAACCAGAGGGAACATGAACACCTCAGTAACCAGAGGGAACATGACCACCTCAGTAACCAGTAACCAGAGGGAACATGACCACCTCAGTAACCAGAGGGAACATGACCACACCTCAGTAACCAGAGGGAACATGAACACCTCAGTAACCAGAGGGAACATGACCACCTCAGTAACCAGAGGGAACATGACCACCTCAGTAACCAGAGGGAACATGGACACCTCAGTAACCAGAGGGAACATGACCGCCTCAATAACCAGAGGGAACATGACCACCTCAGTAACCAGAGGGAACATGAACACCTCAGTAACCAGAGGGAACATGAACACCTCAGTAACCAGAGGGAACATGACCACCTCAGTAACCAGAGGGAACATGAACACCTCAGTAACCAGAGGGAACATGACCGCCTCAGTAACCAGAGGGAACATGGACACCTCAGTAACCAGAGGGAACATGAACACCTCAGTAACCAGAGGGAACATGACCACCTCAATAACCAGTAACCAGAGGGAACATGACCGCCTCAGTAACCAGAGGGAACATGACCGCCTCAGTAACCAGAGGGAACATGACCACCTCAGTAACCAGAGGGAACATGACCACCTCAGTAACCAGAGGGAACATGAACACCTCAGTAACCAGTAACCAGAGGGAACATGACCACCTCAGTAACCAGAGGGAACATGACCACACCTCAGTAACCAGAGGGAACATGACCACCTCAGTAACCAGAGGGAACATGGACACCTCAGTAACCAGAGGGAACATGAACACCTCAGTAACCAGAGGGAACATGACCACCTCAGTAACCAGAGGGAACATGACCACCTCAGTAACCAGAGGGAACATGACCACCTCAGTAACCAGAGGGAACATGACCACCTCAGTAACCAGAGGGAACATGACCACCTCAGTAACCAGTAACCAGAGGGAACATGGACACCTCAGTAACCAGAGGGAACATGACCACCTCAGTAACCAGAGGGAACATGGACACCTCAGTAACCAGAGGGAACATGACCACCTCAGTAACCAGAGGGAACATGAACACCTCAGTAACCAGAGGGAACATGAACACCTCAATAACCAGTAACCAGAGGGAACATGACCACCTCAATAACCAGTAACCAGAGGGAACATGACCGCCTCAGTAACCAGAGGGAACATGACCACCTCAGTAACCAGAGGGAACATGAACACCTCAGTAAGGAACATGACCACCTCAGTAACCAGAGGGAACATGAACACCTCAGTAACCAGAGGGAACATGGACACCTCAGTAACCAGAGGGAACATGAACACCTCAGTAACCAGAGGGAACATGAACACCTCAGTAACCAGAGGGAACATGACCACCTCAGTAACCAGAGGGAACATGACCACCTCAGTAACCAGAGGGAACATGAACACCTCAGTAACCAGAGGGAACATGGACACCTCTGACTTCTCTGTTAACTATAATGTCAGATTCTGTTTTTATGTTCATGTCATTTCTAAGTTTAGGCTCATTCCAGATTTGCTGTTTCGACTCTTCTCTGGAGATCTTTG
>JAJDFG010000541.1:7500-17500 GCA_021039105.1 Scomber colias | reverse complement strand
ACACAGAAAGCATCCAGCAACCCGTCTCACACACAGCTGAACTTATCCAACGTTTGTTTGAGAGTAAAAGTGAAGCTTTGTTCCAGACACAAAGGATCAGCCAGGACAGACTGAGAGCTGCTCAAACAGGAAGATTCATCTTACTTACATACAACTTCTGGTATTCTTTTCCAAAGAATTTAAAGGGACAGTCTTTGATGTCTATGTCAGTGCTGGTGGTTGTAAAATAAGTGAATCCTGTTGAAATGGAGACATGATGAGAGTCAGTTAGTGAAGTGAAGTCAGTCAGCAGGTTGGACCACAGGTAAAAACTGCATAGACTAATGTTAAAGAACAAAGAGCTCTGAGGAGCCTCAGCAGCCATGTAGACTCACAGATCAACATTTTAGATCCATAATCACAAACAAGCTGACTCAAAGTTCAGTAACAAGTCAGCTGGACAATGACCTTCCTGCCTCAGTTCAAATCATTCTTCCTGTTGCTCCTCAGAGTGTCAGATCATCTGATATCAGTCAGGTCTGCTGACCCTAAACTCATGTTGTACATCTCAACTTTCTTATTTGGTCTTTCCTCGCTTCTCGACCCTCACTGGAATCCAAAGTTGTTCCGATCCATCACAACATAACTGGACAGGCAGATTACAGATTCAAGTCAAATTCATCACTCCCATATTTTTATTTTCTGATTCACCGTCTAGTTAAAAACCTGTGTTAGTTATCGGTCTGATCAACAAAAGAAGCATAAAGAACTTTCTACATTTATTCAGAATGTGTCTTCATGTGATCTGTTATTTATAACTATAAGTTAACTATATTTATAGTTATATCAGTTAACTTGAATTATAGGTGAATGAAAGTCATCAAGAAACACATTTTAACACATTTGTATTTTAACATTATTTATCATCATTTCAGTCACACGTAGGGTTGTTAGACTATAACAGGGAACTTAAATGTTAGAAAAAACATCTTGTAGCTTAATCTTGGTTAAATTAACCAGATTTAATGTAAATCCAGTGTAATGCATGCACACATTGATTTTACTCTACATTCATGTTTTTGTTGTTCAATGAAAGAATTGATGAACCCTTACGCCTCACTTAAAAAAGGTTGCTTTGAGTTCATTAGGGACAAAAATGTCAGCGTAAAAAACATCAATGAAATATTATTCATTATTTTCTACGTTCTATTAATTATTTTTTTAAACAAACATCAGTCCTGATAATAAATATCAAATATTCATTTTCAGAATTTTAATCCTTTAAATGCCAGTTTATTTGCATATAACCTGTTTTTAAAATGAAAAAAAAAAAAAAATTCTATATACTGAATGCAAAGTGATTAATGTGGGTGGGGGGGGGGGGGTCCCTAAGGATGTATTATAGACCTATTATATGTGATTGATTCAAATAAAATGATCAAGAAAATAAAAATAAAAAAGCCAAAACTGTAGTTAGTGAGGCACAAGAGTTAAATCTGTAAATGCATTCCAGACTGACTTGCTGTCTTAGTTTGCATGTCTGCTTATAATCAAACTAAATGTTTATATTTATGTTTATATACAGGTGATACAGTTTGTATGAATTACCCCAAATTTACAATTAATTCCCGTTAATTCCCCAGTTTAACTTCCCATGGAAATTTCTGGAAACTTCCTGGAAATGCCTCCGAAATGTTCCGCCCCTTTTCAACCCTCGACACACGTGAGGCTGAAAATCCCTGATCGTCGAGTTTGATACAAGACACGTAATTTCCATTTTCCCTGAAACATTTAGCCTAATTCATAATTTCCAGTGTTCAAAACATACCCCAATAATATTCTGGGTTGTTAAATATAATATAAATAAATATAAAGACAAATAATTAATAAATAATAGAAACACATGAATACTGAGCAGTAGGGGAGAACTTTTTACTTTCCTTTGAATTCCTCATGAACCATAAAGTCAATAAATTCCCTTTTAATTAGTAATGAAAGTCTAAAGTGTCAGGTAGGAATAGAGAGGTCATTAGTTGTCCCTGTGTTATTTTAATGGGGAAAAATAAAATATGTATACAGTCTTAAACAAACATTTAAAATGTTTAGTTTCATTGAAATACACCAAGCTAACAATCTCCTGCACCAAGAGAACATAAACAGGAACAATCATTCCATTAATATTGTTCATTTTCAGCTCTCTGACTGCTCTGAGCTTCACATCTGAAGGAGTCTGACCCTTGTTTGTCTTCCTGACAAAGTTCCTGCTCATTTTGTTCTCTTAAAAGAAAGAAAGAACTAGATATATCACATTATAAATGTAAATATCAACATGTGACCACCAACCCCAAAGACAATGTGACAAGCTTCCCAACTGGGATTTTTCTCTACCAGCAAAGTTAAAAACCACATGTTTTGGTGTAGCTAAGAAAAAAACCTCCCTAACTATCGCTCTCTCTTCATACTTTTTAATGATAATGATGTTTTATTATAAACTCTTTGTGTAAGAGAAGAGAAACACTGAAGAGTTGATATTTACATTTTCACATGAAAACCACTAAAGGTCCGCTCACCTCAGTGTCAAGCAGTTTACTCCAGAAATGATCTCTGAAGTAACATCTCAACTAAATTCTGAAACTTTCCGTCCCGAAACTTTTTAACAGCGCCCTCTAGGGCCCGAGATCTGATGAATGTGACAACCAAGCCCGTTCTCCCCTACACAGAATGAATACACAGTATAAGTCATGTGTGTTCTTACCTGACACATGGCTGACCGTAGCCAGGGAGACCAACAGCAGGAGGAAGAGGACCATCCTGAAGGAGATCAATCAGCTGACAGAGAGCTGGAGGACACACAGTCACATATCTCTGACATCAGTTGAGTTGACTTTATTTCAGAGTGAGTGTCACAGTGGGAAAAGATCCCATTTCCATCACACATGACAGAAATACACAGCACAGCAATCCTTCAGTCTGTCTCTGTATGTCCAAACAGGACATTTATTAAAAATAGATAAAGTAAATACAACTGAGATACAGCTGAAGCATGACAAAAAGAAATACATATAATAAATAGTGGATTAGAGTGGGAGCTTGATCCTTTTTACTGGTTACTGCTTTCAGAGAATCAATGTGATGACATCATTCAACTAAACACTGCTCTGAAGTTTGGGGGAGATTAGGAAATGCTGACGTGTGTATGTGCAATTTATTTACTATATAATTGAATGAATTGTGTCTTTTGCAGCGAGTAGATTCAAGGTCTTTGTTACTTAGCTTCATGCTGTCATCTGAATCACAGAAATATTATCTGTCCAAAGCTTAAGCAAATGTTCTCAGTTATATAATAAGAACATTAGCTACTTTTATTCTCTCTTATATTAACCCTTAAACAGGCAGCGTGCACCAGGAGATACAGACTCCTTAACACCTGTTTCAGACCACGATTGGTTAAGATGGTTATTTAATTGTATGTGCCTTGAATTGGGATGACTAGATTGGTAGAATTGAAGCTTGTAGTTGGTTTATACTTTGATAGAAATGATAAAACTAGTATGTGTGATATGAATGAGCAGAGAAAGCAAGAATGTATAAAGCATTCAGTTGTTTACCATTATGACCATTTTATACCTTAATAGGGACAATGGAGGAGATACGACTCCAAAATATACAAAATATTTTAAAAGTAGATTTGTGGAAATGTTTTATTTTGGTGCACATGAGATAACTAGCATTTTAGTTTTCTCATCTCATTTTCCACTCTTGCCTGTTAAAGGGTTAAGTGTACAGCTTTGATCACTGTCAGTAAACCTGCCAATAAATAACACTAGTCCTTTTACTTTGCTGGGTTAGGGTTAGTCCTTAGTCCTTTTAATGATGTTAAAGCTAATTCATTATTTTATATTTAATGCTCTATCCTAGTATTGTATTTCTCTCTCTTCCTTTTTTTCTGTACGTTGTTTTTATTTTTATTATTATTTATGCCAACTTGCCATAAACACAAAAATAGGGGCATATTTAGTTAATGTCAAGATGTCATGACAAAGACAACTTCTGGTCATGTCCCTTTGATTAATGTCAAGATGTCATGGCAAAGACAACTTCTGGTCATGTCCCTTTGATTAATGTCAAGATGTCATGGCAAAGACAACTTCTGGTCATGTCCCTTTGATTAATGTCAAGATGTCATGACAAAGACAACCCGAACCATGTCAACTTGTCATTACGAACACCAAATGACACTTAACCCTTAAACAGGCAAGAGTGGAAAATGAGATGAGAAAACTAAAATGCTAGTTATCTCATGTGCACCAAAATAAAACATTTCCACAAATCTACTTTTAAAATATTTTGTATATTTTGGAGTCGTATCTCCTCCATTGTCCCTATTAAGGTATAAAATGGTCATAATGGTAAACAACTGAATGCTTTATACATTCTTGCTTTCTCTGCTCATTCATATCACACATACTAGTTTTATCATTTCTATCAAAGTATAAACCAACCACAAGCTTCAATTCTACCAATCTAGTCATCCCAATTCAAGGCACATACAATTAAATAACCATCTTAACCAATCGTGGTCTGAAACAGGTGTTAAGGAGTCTGTATCTCCTGGTGCACGCTGCCTGTTTAAGGGTTAATGACAACAGGCGTGAACGTTAATGCCATTGACATAATGTTTCTGACGCGTTCATGTCTGTGTCATGTCACTCTTATGACCCTCAAGTAAAGTGTTACCAACACATTTAGACAGCCCTCTTGTAGTGTATTTTCTGCTACAGATTTATATTACTCTAATACTAAAAGTTCTGCTTCTTTTAAAAGGCCTTAGTATGAACCTTTGTTCATAACAGCCAGAGTCTTCATATAAAAACTGGCTCCAACCAGAATAATGACCATTAATATCTGGGAGATGTCAGACAGTAAAGGCATTGGGACTTGAATATAAACAACTATAGATTGTGTCTTTTTAAGGATGAAAGCAGAGTGCTCATGGGAAGATGTATACATGTATGGGTGGGGTGTAACTTCAGTATAAAAGATCGTACACGTAAGAGAACGCCAGAGACAGAAGGAAGGCTCCACTGGACTCGGGACACCTTTAATTCAGCAGCCTCAAATTGATAAAGTTCTGTCTCCACTGACCTAGGCAGGGCTCTGATTGACTGGTAATACCTCGGCAGGGCTCTGATTGACTGGTAATACCTAGGCAGGGCTCTGATTGACTGGTAATACCTAGGCAGGGCTCTGATTGACTGGTAATACCTAGGCAGGGCTCTGATTGACTGGTAATACCTAGGCAGGGCTCTGATTGACTGGTAATACCTAGGCAGGGCTCTGATTGACTGGTAATACCTAGGCAGGGCTCTGATTGACTGGTAATACCTAGGCAGGGCTCTGATTGATTGGTAATACCTCGGCAGGGCTCTGATTGACTGGTAATACCTAGGCAGGGCTCTGATTGACTGGTAATACCTAGGCAGGGCTCTGATTGACTGGTAATACCTAGGCAGGGCTCTGATTGACTGGTAATACCTAGGCAGGGCTCTGATTGACTGGTAATACCTAGGCAGGGCTCTGATTGACTGGTAATACCTAGGCAGGGCTCTGATTGACTGGTAATACCTAGGCAGGGCTCTGATTGACTGGTAATACCTAGGCAGGGCTCTGATTGACTGGTAATACCTAGGCAAGGCTCTGATTGACTGGTAATATCTAGGCAGGGCTCTGATTGACTGATAATACCTAGGCAGGGCTCTGATTGACTGGTAATACCTAGGCAGGGCTCTGATTGACTGGTAATACCTAGGCAGGGCTCTGATTGACTGGTAATACCTAGGCAGGGCTCTGATTGACTGGTAATACCTAGGCAGGGCTCTGATTGACTGGTAATACCTAGGCAGGGCTCTGATTGACTGGTAATACCTAGGCAGGGCTCTGATTGACTGGTAATACCTAGGCAGGGCTCTGATTGACTGGTAATACCTAGGCAGGGCTCTGATTGACTGGTAATACCTCGGCAGGGCTCTGATTGACTGGTAATACCTAGGCAGGGCTCTGATTGACTGGTAATACCTAGGCAGGGCTCTGATTGACTGGTAATACCTAGGCAGGGCTCTGATTGACTGGTAATACCTAGGCAGGGCTCTGATTGACTGATAATAAAGAAAACTAAAAAGAACTTCGACTTGGTTTTTAATCTACTCTTCTCACTCAGAGGGGTGGTCTATAATTTACCACACTATCTACACACACAATGATTTTAGTGCAAAGAGTTAAAAAAGGAGAAAATGGATCATTCAATTGGAAAATAGTAAAAACTTGTATTTTGAAGTCAGGGCATCAGTTTGAAAGTCCTCTAAAACAGAATGCATGAATGTATGCTGTAGTAACTTTGGACTCAACATTGAAAGCCCTTCTAGGTCCCTGGTGAGGCTCGAGGGTTAACGATGCGATGGGTAGAGCCATCAGTTCAGAGAGACAGAGATGAGTGGTCAGGGTGTCTTACCTTCTGGAGGCTTTCCGACCAATCTGGAGGAGAATGTCTTGTGAGGCTTCGTCACCTACAATGCTTCTATGTCTCCGAGCAGGCGACATATATACAGACAGGGCAGACTGGTGTCACGGGGTTCAGGGTTTGAGGGCGGGTCGTATATAACGTCATTCTCCGACTGTCTGAGACTGTCGAACATTTTTTTGATTTTTTTGACATTTTGACGGAACACGCTGCCGCACCTCATCCATCAAAGCTCAGAGAGTTTGATGCTGCTCTGCTGCATTCCTCGCAGGTGTCATGGAGTCGGTTCCAGCTTTGAGAAAAACAAGAAACTGTTATGCAAGTAGTTCTTTACGTAACCAGCCAACATATCTACCCCTGACCCTTTCCAAGAGTCCTGATTGGCTTTTTGATGAGTTTGAGTTAACAGTGTCCAGGAAGAGAAGCATGAAGGCTCAGAACACTTTACACACAGTTTGGTTCATATGGTCACATGTTGAGCTTCGGTCCTGTGGCAGTAAATCTGCTCGATTACTTAACTTCAGTCTTATGAGACAGAGAACAGAAGTCATCAAACAGCCAACTGGGATCTTTATTCAGCAACAGATACAAACAGCAACGAACGGCAAAGCAGCCCCGAAGCCCGAAGCCCCCTGAGGCCCCCCGAAGCCCGAAGCCCCCCGAGGCCCCCCGAAGCCCGAAGCCCCCCGAGGCCCCCCGAAGCCCGAAGCCCCCCGAGGTCCCCCGAAGCCCGAAGCCCCCGAGGCCCCCCGAGGCCCCGAGGCCCCTTACAGACCCTTTATACCATTGGTTGCGTGTGGTGTCGTGTGTCATCGTGTGAGTGCACCAGGTCAAGTTGGCATGTTCAGGCTAATATTCAGTTCCTGGAACTCTATTCTTAAATGATGGTGACCAAGATCTCATGGACATGGAGAAACCCTAACCCTAACCCCTAACCCTAACTCCTTACAGGGAGCTGATGGAATAAACATGGTAAGGCCTGTTGAGAAATCTACTAACCTTTAGCCTCTACTGGTGTCTTCCTCATTCTCCTTTCTGATACACACATGTAGGATCTGCTCCTACATGACAGTAACCATGCTCATTATAAGGCTGCATTTAAAACATTCAACTTCAGATCTCTTTCCCATCATCTGGATTATTCACACGACACTAAAGAGTAGTTCCAGATTTAGGCCAGTTGTACCAACTATTATTATTATAACTACTTTCTGAAGGTTTTTTCTTCATTTGCATCTGAATCAAATATGGTATGATCCTATGGCGTGACACTTACTTGCAAGGACTCTTCAAAGTACCAACCCTAATCATGACACTTGGAAACCTGCCAAGAATGTAAATGCTACTTCAACTGAGCCCCATTATGAGACACGTGGTGAGGCGATGAGTGTTCAAACCCGCCCTCAGGTCACATTCCTACTAACTTATGTGATTAGCTCAATATGCAAATTTCTTTATAACAAAGGCGTCCTGACTTCTGGCTTTGTTGTCTTTTTGCTGCAGGGCCTCTTAGCCGGTGAATCCAGTTCTGACTCCTGAATGCATCACGAGGCTTCAAACAGGTCATACAGTGTGTGTGTGTGTGTGTGTGTGTGTGTGTGTGTGTGTGTGTGTGTGTGTGTGTGTGTCCCTCATGCAAACCAAACCTCCACACAGAGAGACCAGCTGCACACACAAAGATTAATAATATAATATTAAACTTAAATGCAACATTTCAATCAGATAGACTTCATCAGGCATTAGCTCTGCTGTGTGTGTGTGTGTGTGTGTGTGTGTGTGTGTGTGTGTGTGTGTGTGTGTGTGAGTGTGTGTATGTGTGTGTGTGTGTGTGTGTGTGTGTGTGTGTGTGTGAGTGTGTGTATGTGTGTGTGTGTGTGTGTGTGTGTGTGTGTGAGTGTGTGTGTGTGTGTGTGTGTGTTTGTGTGTGAGTGTGTGTGTGTGGGGGGGGGGTAATATAAAACATATTGTTCTTAAATGATGACAGTTAACATTAAATGACATGAATAATGGTTGTGATCAGCGTTGGTGTGCTTGGACGTTACGTATCGTGCACAGAGACGCTTCTGGCTAGCTTACATATATTACTATATATATATATATATATATATATATATATATATATATATTACTATATATTACTATATATATATATATATATATATATATATATATATAGTAATATATGTAAAACTTTTTATTTTATTTATTTATGTATTTTTTGCATTGTCACATAACCCAATAACTTACATGTAGCTGTAACGGGTCTGTATTCATTTTATAAATGTATTATTATTTATTTGGAAGCAGCAGTTTGTGTGGCCTGGGACCCCCCCCCCCCCCCCCAGACTTCCCTCTCCCCAGCCACTTCGTCCAGCTCTTCCCGGGGGACCCCGAGGCGTTCCCAGGCCAGCCGAGAGACATAGTCTCTCCAGCGTGTCCCGGGTCTCCTACCGGTGGGACGGGCCCTGAACACCTCACCAGGGAGGCGTCCGGGAGGCATCCTGACTAGATGCCCGAGCCTCCTCATCTGGCTCCTCTCAACGCGGAGGAGCAGCGGGTCTACTCCGAGCTCCTCCCGGGGTTAGGGTTAGGGTCCCAGGGTTAGGGTTAGGGTCCCAGGGTTAGGGTCCCAGGGTTAGGGTTAGGGTTAGGGTCCCAGGGTTAGGGTTAGGGTCCCAGGGTTAGGGTCCCAAGGTTAGGGTCCCAAGGTTAGGGTTAGGGTCCCAGGGTTAGGGTTAGGGTCCCAGGGTTAGGGTTAGGGTCCCAGGGTTAGGGTCCCAGGGTTAGGGTTAGGGTTAGGGTTAGGGTCCCAGGGTTAGGGTCCCAGGGTTAGGGTTAGGGTCCCAGGGTTAGGGTCCCAGGGTTAGGGTCCCAGGGTTAGGGTCCCAGGGTTAGGGTTAGGGTCCCAGGGTTAGGGTTAGGGTCCCAGTGTGTGTCCAGCTCTGCTCTACATGCATGATTTGGACACTTTAATGGACCTTGAGGATTTCTTTGCAGAACGAGACTGTCGAACATTTTTTTGATTTTTTTGACATTTTGACGGAACACGCTGCCGCACCTCATCCATCACAACTCAGAGAGTTTGATGCTGCTCTGCTGCATTCCTCGCAGGTGTCATGGAGTCGGTTCCAGCTTTGAGAAAAACAAGAAACTGTTATGCAAGTAGTTCTTTACGTAACCAGCCAACATATCATCTAACCCTGACCCTTTCCAAGAGTCCTGATTGGCTTTTTGATGAGTTTGAGTTAACAGTGTCCAGGAAGAGAAGCGTGAAGGCTCACAACACTTTACACACAGTTTGGTTCATATGGTCACATGTTGAGCTTCGGTCCTGTGGCAGTAACCATGCTCATTATGAGGCCGCATTTAAAACATTCAACAGCTAAATCTCTTTCCCCATTGTAGTGTATGTTCTGCTACAGATTCATATTACTCTATGCTAAGAGTTCTGCTTCTGTATAGGCCTTAGTATGAACCTCTGTTCCTAACAGCCAGAGTCAGCTG
>JAJDFG010000541.1:0-2500 GCA_021039105.1 Scomber colias | reverse complement strand
TAGATGATATTATTATTATAGATGATATTATTATAGATGATATTATTATTATAGATGATATTATTATAGATGATATTATTATTATAGATGATATTATTATAGATGATATTATTATAGATGATATTATTATTATAGATGATATTATTATTATAGATGATATTATTATAGATGATATTATTATTATAGATGATATTATTATTATAGATGATATTATTATAGATTGATATTATTATAGATGATATTATTATAGATGATATTATTATTATAGATGATATTATTATAGATGATATTATTATAGATGATATTATTATAGATGATATTATTATAGATGATATTATTATAGATGATATTATTATAGATGATATTATTATTATAGATGATATTATTATTATAGATGATATTATTATAGATGATATTATTATAGATGATATTATTATTATAGATGATATTATTATAGATGATATATTATAGATGATATTATTATAGATGATATTATTATTATAGATGATATTATTATAGATGATATTATTATAGATGATATTATTATAGATGATATTATTATAGATGATATTATTATTATAGATGATATTATTATAGATGATATTATTATTATAGATGATATTATTATTATAGATGATATTATTATTATAGATGAATTATTATTATAGATGATATTATTATAGATGATATTATTATTATAGATGATATTATTATAGATGATATTATATAGATGATATTATTATAGATAGATATTATTATTATAGATGATATTATTATTATAGATGATATTATTATAGATGATATTATTATAGATGATATTATTATTATAGATGATATTATTATAGATGATATTATTATAGATGATATTATTATAGATGATATTATTATTATAGATGATATTATTATTATAGATGATATTATTATTATAGATGATATATTATTATAGATGATATTATTATTATAGTAATAATTTCATTCTATATATTATAGATGATATATTATAGAGATATGATATTATAGATGATATTATTATAGATGATATTATTATTATAGATGATATTATTATTATAGATGATATTATTATAGATGATATTATTATTATAGATGATATTATTATTATAGATGATATTATTATAGATGATATTATTATAGATGATATTATTATAGATGATATTATTATAGATGATATTATTATTATAGATGATATTATTATTATAGATGATATTATTATTATAGATGATATTATTATAGATGATATTATTATTATAGATGATATTATTATAGATGATATTATTATTATAGATGATATTATTATAGATGATATTATTATTATAGATGATATTATTATTATAGATGATATTATTATTATAGATGATATTATTATTATAGATGATATTATTATAGATGATATTATTATAGATGATATTATTATTATAGATGATATTATTATTATAGATGAAATTATTATAGATGATATTATTATAGATGATATTATTATAGATGATATTATTATAGATGATATTATTATTATAGATGATATTATTATTATAGATGATATTATTATTATAGATGATATTATTATAGATGATATTATTATAGATGATATTATTATAGATGATATTATTATTATAGATGATATTATTATTATAGATGATATTATTATAGATATTATTATTATTATAGATGATATTATTATTATAGATGATATTATTATTATAGATGATATTATTATAGATGATATTATTATTATAGATGATATTATTATAGATGATATTATTATAGATGATATTATTATTATAGATGATATTATTATAGATGATATTATTATAGATGATATTTTATTATAGATGATATTATTATAGATGATATTATTATTATAGATGATATTATTATAGATGATATTATTATTATAGATGATATTATTATTATAGATGATATTATTATAGATGATATTATTATTATAGATGATATTATTATTATAGATGATATTATTATAGATGATATTATTATTATAGATGATATTATTATTGATGATATTATTATAGATGATATTATTATAGATGATATTATTATTATAGATGATATTATTATTATAGATGATATTATTATTATAGATGATATTATTATTATAGATGATATTATTATAGATGATATTATTATTATAGATGATATTATTATAGATGATATTATTATTATAGATGATATTATTATAGATGATATTATTATTATAGATGATATTATTATAGATGATATTATTATAGATGATATTATTATAGATGATATTATTATTATAGATGATATTATTATTATAGATGATATTATTATTATAGATGATATTATTATTATAGATGATATTATTATAGATGATATTATTATTATAGATGATATTATTATAGATGATATTATTATAGATGATATTATTATTATAGATGATATTATTATTATAGATGATATTATTATTATAGATGATATTATTATTATAGATGATATTATTATAGAG
>JAJDFG010000540.1:57500-134825 GCA_021039105.1 Scomber colias | reverse complement strand
CCTTCCTTCTTTCCTTCCTCCCTCCTTTCCTTCCTTCCGTCCTTCCCTCCTTCCTTCCTCCCTTCCCTCCTTTCTTCCTCCTTCCCTTCCTCCCTTCCTCTATCTTATTTTTTTTCTGGGGCAGATGGAGATGTGAACGAGGTGATGAGCTCAGCGGAAGAGAGAACACCTTCTAGATTTAAACACATCAGTCGGTCACTGACTGTGTGCTGGCTGTGTGTAATACATGGAGTAACACTGCCATCTGGTGGTCATTTACTGTAATAACACATAAATACATGGAGTAACACTGCCATCTGGTGGTCATTTACTGTAATAACACATAAATACATGGAGTAACACTGCCATCTGGTGGTCATTTACTGTAATAACACATAAATACATGGAGTAACACTGCCATCTGGTGGTCATTTACTGTAATAACACACAAATACATGGAGTAACACTGCCATCTGGTGGTCATTTACTGTAATAACACACAAATACATGGAGTAACACTGCCATCTGGTGGTCATTTACTGTAATAACACATAAATACTTCTCTCCTCTCTTTCCTCCCTTCCTTCTTGCCTTCCTCCCTTCTTCTTTTTCTTTCTCCCTCCTCCTTCCTTCTTTCCTTCCTCCCTCCTTACCTTCCTTCCGTCCTTCCCTCCTTCCTTCCTCCCTTCCCTCCTTCCTTCCTTCCTTCCGTCCTTCCCTCCATCCTTCCTCCCTCCTTCCTTCCTTCCTTCCTCCTCCTTTCCTTCCTTCCGTCCTTCCCTCCTTCATTCCTTCCTTCCTTCCTTCCTTCCTCCTTTCCTCCCTCGTTCTCTCTTTCTTTCCTCCCCCATACCTTTCTTCCTCCCTTCTTCTTTTCCTTTCTCCCTCCCTCCTTTCCTTCCTTCCTTCCTCCCTTCCCTCCTTCCTTCCTTCCTTCCTTCCTCCTTCCCTCCCTCCTTCTCTCTTTCTTTCCTCCCCCATACCTTCCTCCCTTCCTTCCTCCCTTCTTCTTTTTCTTTCTCCCTCCCTCCTTCCTTCTTTCCTTCCTCCCTCCTTTCCTTCCTTCCGTCCTTCCCTCCTTCCTTCCTCCCTTCCCTCCTTCCCTCCCTCCCTCTCTCTTTCTTTCCTCCCCCATACCTTCCTCCCTTCCTTCCTCCCTTCTTCTTATCCTTTCTCCCTCCCTCCTTCCTTCTTTCCTTCCTCCCTCCTTACCTTCCTTCCATCCTTCCCTCCATCCTTCCCTACTTCCTTCCTTCCTTCCTTCCTTCCTCCCTGCCTCCCTTCCTCCTTCTCCCTTTCTTTCCTCCCCCATACCTTCCTCCCTTCCTTTTCTCCCTTCTTCTTTTCCTTTCTCCCTCCCTCCTTCCTCCTTTCCTTCCTTCCGTCCTTCCCTCCATCCTCCCTCCCTCCTTTCCTTCCTTCCGTCCTACCCTCCTTCCTCCCTCCATCCTTCCGTCCTTCCCTCCTTCCTTCCTCCCTTCCCTCCTTCCTTTCTTCCTCCTTCCCTTCCTCCCTTCCTCTATTTTGTTTTTTTCTGGGGCAGATGGAGATGTGACTGCGTGCTGGCTGTGTGTAATACATGGAGTAACACTGCCATCTGGTGGTCATTTACTGTAATAACACATAAATACATGGAGTAACACTGCCATCTGGTGGTCATTTACTGTAATAACACACAAATACATGGAGTAACACTGCCATCTGTGGTCATTTACTGCAATAACACATAAATACTTCTTTCCTCCCTTCCTTCTTTCCTTCCTCCTTTCTTCTTTTTCTTTTCCCCTCCCTCCTTCTTTCTTTCCTTCCTCCCTCCTTTCCTTCCTTCCTTCCTTCCTTCCTTCCTTCCTTCCTCCCTCCCTTCGTCCCTCCTTCTCTCTTTCTTTCCTCCCCCATACCTTCCTCCCTTTCTTCCTCCCTTCTTCTTTTCCTTTCTCCCTCCCTCCTTCCTTCTTTCCTTCCTCCCTCCTTTCCTTCCTTCCTTCCTTCCTTCCTTCCTTCCCTCCTTCCTTCCTTCCTTCCTTCCTCCCTCCCTCCCTCCCTCCTTCTCTCTTTCTTTCCTCCCCCATACCTTCCTCCCTTCTTCTTTTCCTTTCTCCCTCCCTCCTCCCTCCTTCCTCCCTCCATCCTTCCGTTCTTCCTCCCTCCATCCTTCCGTTCTTCCTCCCTCCATCCTTCCGTTCTTCCCTCCTTCCTTCCTCCCTTCCCTCCTTCCTTTCTTCCTCCTTCCCTTCCTCCCTTCCTCTACTTTGTTTTTTTCTGGGGCAGATGGAGATGTGACTGTGTGCTGTCTGTGTGTAATACATGGAGTAACACTGTCATCTGGTGGTCATTTACTGTAATAACACATAAATACATGGAGTAACACTGCCATCTGGTGGTCATTTACTGTAATAACACACAAATACATGGAGTAACACTGCCATCTGGTGGTCATTTACTGTAATAACACACAAATACATGGAGTAACACTGCCATCTGGTGGTCATTTACTGTAATAACACATAAATACTTCTTTCCTCTCTCCTCTCTTTCCTCCCTTCCTTCTTTCCTTCCTCCCTTCTTCTTTTTCTTTCCCCCTCCCTCCTTCCTTCTTTCCTTCCTCCCTCCTTTCCTTCCTTCCGTCCTTCCCTCCTTCCTTCCTCCCTTCCCTCCTTCCTTCCTTCCTTCCTCCGTCCCTCCCTCCTTCTCTCTTTCTTTCCTCCCCCATACCTTCCTCCCTTCCTTCCTCCCTTCTTCTTTTCCTTTCTCCCTCCCTCCTTCCTTCTTTCCTTCCTCCCTCCTTACCTTCCTTCCGTCCTTCCCTCCTTCCTTCCTCCTTCCCTCCCTCCTTCTCTCTTTCTTTCCTCCCCCATACCTTCCCCCTTCCTTCCTCCCTTCTTCTTTTCCTTTTTCCCTCCCTCCTTCCTTCTTTCCTTCCTCCCTCCTTTCCTTCCTTCCGTCCTTCCTTCTTTCCTTCCTCCTTCCCTCCCTCCTGCTCTCTTTCTTTCCTCCCCATACCTTCCTCCCTTCCTTCCTCTCTTCTTCTTATCCTTTCTCCCCTCCCTCCTTCCTTCTTTCCTTCCTCCCTCCTTTCCTTCCTTCCCTCCTTCCTTCCTTCCTTCCTCCTTCCCTCCTTCCTTCTCTCTTTCTTTCCTCACCTATACCTTCCTCCCTTCCTTCCTCCCTTCTTCTTATCCTTTCTCCCTCCCTCCTTCCTTCTTTCCTTCCTCCCTCCTTTCCTTCCTTCCGTCCTTCCCTCCTTCCTTCCTCCCTTCCCTCCTTCCTTCCTTCCTTCCTCCCTCCTTACCTTCCTTCCGTCCTTCCCTCCTTCCTTCCTTCCTTCCTCCTTCCCTCCCTCCTTCTCTCTTTCTTTCCTCCCCCATACCTTCCTCCCTTCCTTCCTCCCTTCTTCTTTTCCTTTCTCCCTCCCTCCTTCCTTCTTTCCTTCCTCCCTCCTTACCTTCCTTCCGTCCTTCCCTCCTTCCTTCCTCCCTTCCCTCCTTCCTTCCTTCCTTCCTCCGTCCCTCCCTCCTTCTCTCTTTCTTTCCTCCCCCATACCTTCCTCCCTTCCTTCCTCCCTTCTTCTTTTCCATTCTCCCTCCCTCCTTCCTTCTTTCCTTCCTCCCTCCTTACCTTCCTTCCGTCCTTCCCTCCTTCCTTCCTCCTTCCCTCCCTCCTTCTCTCTTTCTTTCCTCCCCCATACCTTCCCCCCTTCCTTCCTCCCTTCTTCTTTTCCTTTTTCCCTCCCTCCTTCCTTCTTTCCTTCCTCCCTCCTTTCCTTCCTTCCGTCCTTCCTTCTTTCCTTCCTCCTTCCCTCCCTCCTTCTCTCTTTCTTTCCTCCCCATACCTTCCTCCCTTCCTTCCTCTCTTCTTCTTATCCTTTCTCCCTCCCTCCTTCCTTCTTTCCTTCCTCCCTCCTTTCCTTCCTTCCCTCCTTCCTTCCTTCCTTCCTCCTTCCCTCCTTCCTTCTCTCTTTCTTTCCTCACCTATACCTTCCTCCCTTCCTTCCTCCCTTCTTCTTATCCTTTCTCCCTCCCTCCTTCCTTCTTTCCTTCCTCCCTCCTTTCATTCCTTCCGTCCTTCCCTCCTTCCTTCCTCCCTTCCCTCCTTCCTTCCTTCCTTCCTCCCTCCTTACCTTCCTTCCGTCCTTCCCTCCTTCCTTCCTTCCTTCCTCCTTCCCTCCCTCCTTCTCTCTATCTTTCCTCCCTCATACCTTCCTCCCTTCCTTCCTCCCTTCTTCTTATCCTTTCTCCCTCCCTCCTTCCTTCTTTCCTTCCTCCCTCCTTTCATTCCTTCCCTCCTTCCTTCCTTCCTTCCTCCTTCCCTCCCTCCTTCTCTCTTTCTTTCCTCCCCATACCTTCCTCCCTTCCTTCCTCCCTTCTTCTTATCCTTTCTCCCTCCCTCCTACCTTCCTTCCTTCCTCCCTTCCCTCATTCCTTCCTTCTGTCTCCCTCCTTCTCTCTTTCTTTCCTCCCCCATACCTTCCTCCCTTCCTTCCTCCCTTCTTCTTTTCCGTTCTCCCTTCTTTCCTTCCTTCCTTCCGTCCTTCCCTCCTTCCTTCCTACCTCCTACCTTCCTTCCTTCCTCCCTTCCCTCATTCCTTCCTTCTGTCTTCCTCCCTCCCTTCCTCCCTTCCTCCTTCCCTCCTTTCCTTCCTTCTTCCTCCATTCCTTCCTTGACTCAAGGACAACAGGAGGGTTAATGATGAATGAATCAAGTTTATTATATTTCTAACTTAACAACAGTAGCTTTGTAATAGTGAAGTGATAAAAAAAAAAATTAAAATAAAGTAAAATACAATATGCAATAAACACTCTCTGAAATAATTTGTAATGATATAAATCTACAGTATACATACATTCCTTATAGAAGTGTGTAATATCCCTAAAACAGACTTTTACCAGTAATACATTATTTTGAAGTATTTTTACATAGTTTATATTAATACTTTTACTTAATTAAACTCTGAATACTGTTTCTACTGCTGCAGCTGCAGGAGAAAGACTGCCCTCTGCTGCTGCTTTACTGTAATAACACATACATACATGTAGAGACCTGCAGCAGCTGGATGTTAACACTAGAACCGCCGTGACGGTCTGACAGACCGTTTGGGTTATTAAAATGTACATAATTCTGTTTAAATAAAGACTACAAGCCTTTCAGCCCATGACTTTTCCTAAATATGTGTTTTTAATATGTCCTGAAGTCCATAAGGTTCTACAATAAAAAACAAATGATTTATGAGCATTTATACCTCTCTCCGCCCTGCGGCCACACGTACCGCAGCTGATTTGTTACATATTATATACATTTCGCGGGGTTTGTTTTCGCGCTGATTCGCCGGTCTATTGTTTCCATTTGAGAGAGAGAAGAGAGAGAAGACAGAAGAGATAGATAAAGAAGAACAGATAGATAAATAGATAGCTAGATTGATAGATAGATAGATACATACATAAATACATACATACATACATACATAGACAGATATACGACAGACTGACGGACAGGACAGGACCAACGGACGGACAGGACGGATAGATAGACCTAGCCTAGTAGTAGCAACGATCTGAAGATGGAGAGGGGAAGAAAACGACAGCGATATACTGTTGAGGAGGCTTTGATGTTATTACATCAACTGAGTGAGGAAGAGTCTGATGGAGGAGAGCTGGACCTCAGCGACATTGATTGGAGTGAGGAGGAGAGCTCCGACACCGACTCGGAGCCTGAACCCAGGCAAAAAAAAAGAAAAATTGTGCCAGCCACCCCATCTGTTGGTGTATCCACTCCAGGTCATTATTATTATTATTATTATTATTATTATTATTATTATGATTATTATTATTAATAATAATATTAATATTATTATTGTTGTTGTTATTGTTAGGCCTAGCTAATAGCTATTATTATTGTTGTTGTTAGCTATTAGGCCTATTATTATTCTTAGCCTAGTCTAGCTATTATTATCGTTATCATTATTATCATTTATCTATTTTTATTATCGTTATCATTATTATCATTTATCTATTTTTATTATCGTTATCATTATTATCATTTATCTATTTCGTTCATTCGTTTTATTCGTTTTTATAAATGTATTTGTTTTATGGAGCCGATGCCCTGGAAATCTTGGCTCTTTCTCGATCTTTCCAGCGCAGCTATATATTTTGGGTCATTTACTAATTGGTTACAAACTGGATACTGATTTTGTAAATAGTATAGACAATTAACACCAAGGAACATCTAAAATTATCACAACAAATTAAAAAAGGGAATTCTAATGCAACCCTAATAAATCTCAACAGTGCAACCACCAGTCCAAGTGCTGCCTGCGGCTGTTCAGTCCAGCGCACAAGCTGCACTCATCTCGACCAGCGCTCATGCGTCATCTCCAGGTAAAGTGGTTATTGTAAAACATTTATGGCTGTGTTCATCTTTTGTCAAATGCATATAAGAAATAAATAAATAAATAACAAAGTGATAAATCTCAAATGTGCTAACACCAGCAGGTACTGACACCAGAGCGCGCACACCATCTCCGGGTGCGGGTAAGACTTACAAAATACTGCTAAAGTGTACCAAAATGTTAAAAAAACAAATGTTAAACTACACATACATGTATAAAACAATTTCTGGAAACGAAAATATTTATTTGAAAACGAAAATGTTTCTACAAAATAAATAGGCTATGTATAACCCAATTAGCATAGTGGAATAATGTAATAGGCTATATATACACACACACGCACACCTATTTATACCTATTTATGTTTTGCAGTCCCGAGCCCATGTGAGCTGGGGAAAGATGGGACAATCTGGAGTGCCATCGCCCCTGGAGGACACTCAGGGAGACAACAAGCCCAAAATGTCCTCACAGAATCTGCCGGTCCTACAGCGTTTGCTAAGCGCAACATAGACGAGATCCCAAGAAAAAGCCGGAGACAGTCAGCTATTATAACAGCACAAAGGTAACATATGTGATGGTTTTATCATATAAAGGAATAATTAATATTTGTTATAATGTGAAGAACTTTAGGCTGCGTTGTATGTAGGCTGTGACAATTGTTGCTGTTATACTATTATTACAAACGTATTTACATTGCACTAATTTCCATCATTACAGTTCGGGGTTGACGTGCTGGATCAGATGGCACGGCTTTATTCTGTGAAAGGGGCAACAAGAAGATGGCCAGTAGCAGTGTTTTACAATCTCCTGGACATGGCTGCAATAAACGCCCACATTCTCTACCAGAAGTGCTTGTCGGTGAACATAGCAAGACGAGCCTTTATCTTGCAGCTGGCAAAAGAACTGCGGGCGGAACACATGTGCGCCAAGGCCGGTCCAGTAGTAGCTCCACTGGCAGAGCCGCAACAGAGCCACCAAAGACGCCAGTGTCAGGTGAACAGCCACTGCCAGCAGAACAAAACAAAGGTGTCCTGTAAAGGGTGCGCGCGACCTGTGTGTGGGAAGTGCACCGTAAGGGTGGAGAGCTTTTGCGCCAGCTGTGTGCCACAGACTTAGATTTGTTGTCTTGTTTGTAACGTTCATACGTTTATGTAAATATAGATTTGTATTATTATTATTATTATTATTATTATCATTGTTGTTGTTATTATCATTATTATTATATGGCCTGATATTTTATTGTATTACATTGTATATAATTGTATTATTAATAATATTAAGTTGTTGTTATATTAAAAATATGGTTGTTATTATTATTACTATTCCCCCATTGTTTCTGAGTTTCTCTTTTATTGTGCATATGTTTATTAAAATACAAACTACTGCCTGCAATGAGGTAAGTTACACATTTTAAATAAGTGTAGGCTTATTGTATTTTAGCATTGTGCGGCAAATTCGTCCATTTGGACGCGAAACACGCAGCAGCAAATAAATAAATATATATATATATATATATATATATATATATATATATATATATATATATATCCATAACGGCATCAGGTGCACTTATTATTATTTATTATTATAATATATATATTATAATTTTAATTTTGCTTTGTGCTTTGACTGATACCCCCTCCTCCCCCGCCGCATTCTCTTTGATCCTTGTCTCATTTCTCTCCTTTTCCTAGTAATCTTGTGTTTAACTGTTGAACGAGTAGCTTGTACACTAAACAATGACTGGTATTGATTGCGTGACTATGTGACAGTAAGTTGTTTCCCATGTCCCCATACACCTGAAGGGTTAAAACAACACAAACAATGAAATTACATATAGCGGTCTGGCGGACCGCTAGCGGCGGTTAAAGGGAGTGTTCGAATGTTGGCGGTCCTAGTGTTAATAACAAGTTAAACTCTTTAATTACATAAGTCTCAAGTTTATTTTATTAATATAGCAACCCGACTTTGCACCAAAGTGCTTCTTAAAGGCAGACACATATGTGCACATACAGGCATAAAAAGGAGCAAAATTAAAATAGAACAAAGTTTAAGCACAAATATAAAACCTAAAGAAATCAGAGAACAAATAAAACAGATTCAAATAAAAGCCAGAATATAAAAGTCAGTCTTTAGATGCATATTAAATGTATCAACAGACTTTGCATTTTTGCATTTTCTAGTTTTTTTGGACAGTAATAATAACCACAATAAAAGACAATTTTTTGTTTATATAGATTTTACTCAATTTAAGTGATTTTAGTCTTATTTTTATGTTTCTTTGCATGAACAACAACATAAATACCTTTATACAAACCGTACAAACTAAATATGCAGGTCATGATGTTCTGTACTGTACACATTAAATCACATGAAACCTGTTAGTCTGCTGTCATTAAACTTGATGGTATGTGTATGTTTGAGTGCAGGAATGAAACACACCCTGTGTTACTGTGAAGCTACAACATTTATCAGAAGAGATCTGACAAAGCTCCGCCCCTCACCTGACTCACCTGAGACAAACCAGGAAACAGTTTGTTATTCCTTCTCTCTAAAGAGACACACAGACTGAAAAACAGACACAGATCAGATTCACCTTCAGACGGACCGACTACTGTGAGTAAAATTGTCTTTTTTAATCATGTCCTTTTTTTGGGTTATTATTTAAACTGAAAAAAAAACCTAACTGTATTTTAGGTGGAAGAACTGAACTGAACTGGATTATATTTAAAAGGGAAAAACCGTAATAGAGTTTTTAATTTGGGTATTTTGCTGTTTTGTGGACTGTTCTTCAAACACTTTGGGATTTCAGGGATTATAAAAATATGCTCAAATATATAAATATTTTTGCCTTAAGATTTTATGTTTGTACATGTTTGTGTTTATGTTGATTCAGTGTGAAAGCAGTAAGTTAAGTATTGTTGCTTCAGTCTGCATCCTTTGTAAACTGACTAAACTACTGACTGAGTACAAAGTGCAGCACAGAGACCTGACTGGCTCCTTAAAAACACAAAAAGTCAAACTGTCACAAGCTGAAGCAGCAAAAGCAGCAACGATCTGATGCTGCAAGACTTGCTGTGTGTGGCAGTAAACACTGTCGGTGCCACCAGAGGGCGCCACAACAAGTTCATCAGTGTGCCGTCATTTCTTATAAGTGTTGGTACTGTCCTTTTTGTTTTTGGTAATATGTTAAATCTTAAATAAATCATCCAGAACAATATTCACTCCTTTGTGTTTCTATAGTTCCTGTAAAGTTTTCACACTAACAGCTGAACAGAACTTCTCTGAATGAGAGTTTATTTTTTAAGCTTCATGCAGGTCATGATGTTCTGTACTGTACACATTAAATCACATAAAACCTGTTAATCATTCATCTTTACAGCTGATGGTTGGTGTATTGTTGAACTTTGGACAGAAACACACCCTGTGTTACTGTGAAGCTACAACATTTATCAGAAGAGATCTGACAAAGCTCCGCCCCTCACCTGACTCACCTGAGACAAACCGGGAAACAGTTTATTGTTGGTCTCTAAAGAGACACACAGACTGAAAAACAGAGCATCAGATTCACCTTCAGACCAAACTAACAACTTCCTCTGAGTGAGTACAGCTACAGGAGAGAAAAGTGGAAAACTAGAACTCTGCTGCTTCAACCTGCTGACTCTCCACACACTGAAGGTGAGTTTGACTAAAAACTGGAGTCACACTGAAAGTAAATGTCAGTGAAGTTAGTAGAGGAGGGAGGGGAGCCATGACTGACTGTACTTTCTGTCTGCTGTGTTTTCAGCTTCACTCAGAGACTAAATGGCTTCCAGATCAGAGGAGGATCTCTGCTGTCCGGTCTGTCATGAGGTCTTTAGAGATCCTGTTCTTCTGTCATGTAGCCACAGCTTCTGTAAAGACTGTCTGAAGAGCTGGTGGAGACAGAAACTAACACAGGAGTGTCCAGTTTGTAAGAGAAGATCTTCAAAGAATGAACCACCTGTTAGTCTGGCGTTAAAGAACCTGTGTGAGTCCTTCTTACAGGACAGAGATCAGAGAGCTTCAGAGGCTCTCTGCAGTCTGCACTCTGAGAAACTCAAACTCTTCTGTCTGGACCATCAGCAGCCAGTGTGTGTCGTCTGCAGAGATTCAGAAAAACACACCAACCACAGATTCAGACCCATCGATGAAGCTGCACGACAACACAAGAAGAAACTTGAGGAAACTCTGAAGCCCTTAAAGGAGAAGTTAAAGGTTTGTGAACAAGTTAAAGTGAAGTTTGATCAAACAGCAAAACACATTAAGGTCCAGGCCCAACACACAGAGAGGCAGATTAAGGAGCAGTTTAAGAAGCTTCACCAGTTTCTAGAAGAGGAAGAGGAGGCCAGGATGGCTGCTCTGAGGGAGGAAGAGGAGCAGAAGAGTCAGATGATGAAGGAGAAGATGGAGGCTCTGAGCAGAGAGATAGCAGCTCTTTCACACACAGTCAGAGCCACAGAGGAGGAGCTGAGAGCTGAAGACGTCTCATTCCTGAACAACTACAAGGCTGCAGTGGAAAGAGTCCAGCGCTGCCCCCTGCTGGATGATCCACAGCTGCCCTCAGGAGCTCTGAAAGACCAGGCCAAACACCTGGGCAACCTGGCCTTCAACATCTGGAACAACATGAAGGAGATGGTCTCCTACACTCCTGTCATTCTGGATCCAAACACTGCTCATCCAAAACTCATCCTGTCTGAAGATCTGACCAGTGTGAGATGTGAAGAAGAGAAACAGCTTCCTGATAATCCAGAGAGGATTGACTACTTCTACTCTGTCCTGGGCTCTGAGGGCTTTAACTCAGGGACTCACAGCTGGGATGTCGAGGTTGGAGACAATATATTGTGGGAACTGGGTGTGTTATCAGAGTCTGTTCAGAGGAAGGGAAACATACATTCTGGATTATGGATAATAAGGTTCTGTATTGATAAATACTCAGCATGTTCACCACCAGCTCGCTCCACTGATCTCTCAGTGAAGAAGAAGCTCCAGAGGATCAGAGTGAATCTGGACTGGAACAGAGGAAATCTGTCGTTCTCTGATCCTGATACTAACACACACATACACACCTTCACACACACTTTCACTGACACACTGTTTCCATACATTTACACTACGGATAAACTCCCACTGAAGATTTCTCCACTGAAGGTCTCTGTGAGAGTGAATCGATGATTATTGATGATGATGATGACGATGATTATTGATGATGATGACTATTGATGATGATGATAAAGATTATTGATGATGAAGATTATTGATGATGATGATTATCGATCATGATGATTATTGATGATGATGATGCTGATGATTATTGATGATGATGATGATGATTATTTATGATGAAGACTATTGATGATGATGATGATGATAAAGATTATTGATGATGAAGATTATTGATGATGATGATTATCGATCATGATGATTATTGATGATGATGATGCTGATGATTATTGATGATGATGATGATGATGATGATTATTGATAATGATGATTATTGGTGATGATGATGATTATTGATGATGATTATTATTATTATTGATGATGATTATTGATGCTGATGATGAAGATTATTGATGATGATGATGATGATTATTGATGATGATGATGAAGATTATTGATGATGATGATGATGATGATGATTGATGATGATGAGTATTGATCTAATTTTGAGCGTTTATAATTCTGTACATATTTAAAGTGTCATCTGGATTAATAGTTTGTTATATCATGTTACTGTTTCAGAGGATTGTGTTCGATTCATCAGTAAAATAGTAAATCCAAAGAATTATAAATTAAATACAAAACAAAGAAAAAAGTCATCAGAGCATTTTTGAGTTTAGTTTTGTATCTGGGCAAAGAGAGAATCAGTAAATGCAAATGTCTATTCCATAACTGGGCTCCATGTTATCTTATTGAATCCTGTCCTGGAGCTGTATGCTACATCGGTAAATATAAGTTATTGATTTGTTTAGTTGAATATTGGTGTACCTGACAATTACAAATAAAAATAATGCTTTGAAACTTTCTGCTAAATCTGTACTCATGTATTTCAACTTACAAAATAAAAGTAGATATTTGAAGAATATTAATATTAAAAATAGTTAGTACATTACACTTCAGAACAAGTGGAGCGGTTGCATCACAAGAATTGGTTTGTGAAGAAGTTAAAGTGAAGTTTGATCAAACAGCAAAACACATTAAGGTCCAGGCCCAACACACAGAGAGGCAGATTAAGGAGCAGTTTAAGAAGCTTCACCAGTTTCTAGAAGAGGAAGAGGAGGCCAGGATGGCTGCTCTGAGGGAGGAAGAGGAGCAGAAGAGTCAGATGATGAAGGAGAAGATGGAGGCTCTGAGCAGAGAGATAGCAGCTCTTTCACACACAGTCAGAGCCACAGAGGAGGAGCTGAGAGCTGAAGACGTCTCATTCCTGAACAACTACAAGGCTGCAGTGGAAAGAGTCCAGCGCTGCCCCCTGCTGGATGATCCACAGCTGCCCTCAGGAGCTCTGATAGACCAGGCCAAACACCTGGGCAACCTGGCCTTCAACATCTGGAACAACATGAAGGAGATGGTCTCCTACACTCCTGTCATTCTGGATCCAAACACTGCTGGTCTAAACTTCTTCCCCGGAGTTGTCTTTCTGGTTTCTGGTTTCTGGCTCTGCTTTCTGGTCTTACAGGTAATCTGGGCCTGTAGACGTCCGGATGACGGATTCCAGTCCCCGACCATCTGACTCCATTGTTGATTTTCATTGTGCTTCTCTCCTCTATCCTTCCTTTCTCTCCTCTCAACCCCAACCGGTCGAGGCAGATGTCCGTCCACTTCTGTGTCTGGTTCTGAGGTTTCTTCCTGTTAAAAGGGAGTTTTTTCTCGCCACTGTTGCTCATGTGGGAATGTTGGGTCTCTTTAAAGTTAAAACCTGAAGAGTTCGGTTTAGAACCTGCTCTATGTGTAAAGTGCCTTGAGATAACTTTGTTGTGATTTGGCGCTATACAAATATAGATTGATTGATTGATTGATTGATGGTCTAAAACTCATCCTGTCTGAAGATCTGACCAGTGTGAGATGTGAAGGAGAGAAACAGCAGCTTCCTGATAATCCAGAGAGGTTTGATGATTATTACTCTGTCCTGGGCTCTGAGGGCTTTAACTCAGGGACTCACAGCTGGGATGTCGAGGTTGGAGACAGTGGTCACTGGTTACTGGGTGTGTTATCAGAGTCTGTTGAGAGGAAGGGACGCATACAGTCTGGATCATGGAGAATAAGGTTCTATAATGATAAATACTCAGCATATTCACCATCATCTCCCTCCACTGTTCTCCCAGTGAAGAAGAAGCTCCAGAGGATCAGAGTGAATCTGGACTGGAACAGAGGAAATCTGTCGTTCTCTGATCCTGATACTAACACACACATACACACCTTCACACACACTTTCACTGACACACTGTTTCCATACATTTACACTGATGATAAACTCCCACTAAAGATTTCTCCATTGAAGGTCTCTGTGACAAAGCAACAGGTGTGATGGATTTCTGTAGTTTGTCCATAAAGTGATGCGTATGTTTCTTTAAGGACTGCTGGACTGTTCAGTATTGTGTGAGGTGATTGGTTAGATGTGTGTTCTGTTGACCAAGACTACATGGATATATTTGGGTTTTTAATGTTAACAGTTTATAATTCTGTACATATTTAAAGTGTCATCTGGATTAATAGTTTGTTATATCATGTTACTGTTTCAGAGGATTGTGTTCGATTCATCAGTAAAATAGTAAATCCAAAGAATTATAAATTAAATACAAAACAAAGAAAAACTAAATTCACAAAACGTTACAAAATCCAGAATATGTACGAGAATCTTTAGTCATCAGAACATTTTTGAGTTTAGTTTTGTATCTGGGCAAAGAGAGAATCAGTAAATGCAAATGTCTATTCCATAACTGGGCTACATGTTATTAGTGCCACAAGTGCGCAGCTCCGAGGCACTCCTCTACAGCAGTAATGCTGCAGAGGAGTGGCTCAGGGCAAATATATACATCAAAATGTGCGGCTCGATCAGGAAAGAGTTGCTTTGAGTTTTGGTGTTGAAATTACAATTTTTCCCAAAGTTATTCCTAAAAAACGGAAAAATTCTCCATTGGAAATTAATGGGAATTTTTTTTTTTAAACCCATAAAATTTCACCTTTTTTCGGGGTCACCTAGTTCTCTCATACCTGCACACAGAAATGTGATTCAAAATTTAAAACGGAGGACAACTTGTGCTCTCTCCAAAACACCAAACTGTTTTTACATAACATGTAAACTTTTCAAACTATGAGCAGTCAAACGAGGAGTGGAAATCACTTTTTCTTCAAAGTTAGAGTGGAAGCAGCAGTTAGCTTGAGTGAGAGAAGCAGAAAAAAATAACCTTCATTTTTATTTTTAACTCGAGCTCACGGCCAAACCGTAAAAAGGAGACTAATAATGTTTGGTCAAAATGTAGACATAGGTGTTGGGATTCATGAAATGTGACTTTGACAGGCGGGGTCTGCACAAAATTTAAACGGGGGGACGAGACCGGCAGCAATACCTGTCTCGCTCCCCATTGACCCTAATGTAATCCTCTTCTTTTTTCAAAAGAATCTCACTCTGTGTTCACACTGAGCTTACTCGCTCATTTTAAGGAATGTCTGAATAAAATGAACAATGTCAGAATCTGCCGGCTTCTGTGTCTCTCACAGTGTTTTCGGTTTTTGGACAGGAGTTACGGTTTTCTCACAGTTTGCAATTGTTCAGGACCTTGTTAGAAGCCAAATTCTGAGAATTTTTTCCAAGCAGATTCTCACACATCGCCGTAGCAACCGTAGAACCTTAGCTGCCCTTAGCAACCGCAGGGCCTTAGCAACCTGTCGCTGGGCAGAAACTGAGCTACTTTATTCTGATTGGCTAATTCCTGTCTGTCTGTTTTGCCAGTTAACTGAGCTAATTCATTTAATGGATTAATTCATGTTTACTGAAGACAAAATACATAGTTTTATTGTATTATATTGTAGTTGTATGATTTGTGGTGTATAAAAAGATTCAACATTTATCGATAGAAGATGAACAAAATGTACATAATTATAATGAGTAATATAATTTCATACAACTAAGTACTTTAAAATAAAAAAAGTATAATAAAATCTACTCTCTTAATGATAAGATTTACTCAATAATTTTATAACAGTGATGTTCCTGTCTGTGAAAAAATGAAGTAGACTTTACTTATTTAGTTTAAATAAATATTATTTATGCTTAAATATGATTAACATGTACTTAATATATTCAGGGATGTTAAGTTGTAACATCAGCAGCTGTCACTAACATTTGTGGTAGAAGACGCTGCTGTCTCTGGTCTTCAGAGTAAACTCACTTGGATTTTCTTATTGACATCACTGAATGCTGACTGCCACATAACAGAGGAATGAATAATGTCCAGTTGGTGCACAGACTGAGTGAATGTTATATTAAAACTCTCTTTTCAGACCAACTCAGACGCCATCTGTAGAAAGGCATATCAGAGGTTGTTTTATCTGAGGAAACCGAGGTGTTTTAATGTTGAAAAAAAGCTTCTTAAAATGTTTTATTCATCTTTTATTGAGTCCATTTTAACTTTTGCTTTGATCTGTTGGTTTTGGTAACTTCAGCATTTCAAATAAGAACAAGCTGAGGAATGTGGTAAAACTCTCCCAAAAAACAATTGGCATTAACCTGAATGATCTTAAATATCTGTATCAAGCTATAGAGCCACTCAGAGGTCAAAGGTCATTTTGGTGAACCCTCTCCATCCTCTTCATGTAGAGTTTCAGCTTCTCCCGTCTAAGAGAAGCTATACTTTCCCCTGTAGAGTCAAATCAAACAAGTATCTTAAACCATTTGTTCCTTCTGCCATTAGGTTTTTAAACTTGTTGGGAACGTTACACCGGTTAAACTGTGATGACTGTATATATTTATGTTGTTACTTCTGTTGCAAACCAAATTGCCCTTCAGGGACATTAAAGATTTTCAAATCAAATCAAAAAAAGAAAGAAAAGAATCATAAATCAGAGGAGCTCATGGGATCATTGAGGAGAACCAAGCTTCACCCGGCTCCCCTCTAGTTCACACCCTGACTAATGGATTATGTTGTGCGTATAACGTGCATTAAAAAGTGACACCAAGGGGTCCTGACTAAGTGTCTGTATGTGACATGTTGGGAGTGATAATGGACCAGACTATACATACAATATAATATAATCCCTGTCATTGAGGTTCTTTCATGGGAAGAAATAGTGGAGCTTTGAGTTAAGATGATCTTGTCACAGTACAGTAAGATAGGTGTGTTGAAGGGATTCCAGTGAGCTCAAGGTAAACTGGGTATGTCTGTCCAGCAAGAGTATTTACTCTCTCCCACTGACAGAGCTTCATGTTCTCTTCTCATGAAAGATACGCTGTGTGTTTCTCTAAAAAGCTCCACCTCTTACATTACATCTGAGAGGAAACAGGAAACAGGAAGTCAGTGTTCGGCTGTGACTGAAAGGAGGCAGACAGACGGTGGGACTTAAACTGAGGGAGGACAGTTACAGCAGGGAGCACTGAAGTCCTGAAGCAGTGAAATAATTCAACTTCAACCTGCTGCTGACTGAAAAAACACCAAAGTTAAAGTAAGTGAAGAAACTTTGTACAGCAGGGAGGGAACCACAACTGACTTCCTGTTTTAACGTCTAGCATGTGGTTTTCAGCTCCACTCAGAGACTAAATGACTCATCGTTAACACGTCATATATTATTAATATATCATCAATATATCATTAATACATTGTTAAATGTGTAATCTGACTGGAATCATACAGTTTTGTGTTTGAATCGTTTGTCTCAACTCTGTGACATCATCATTAAATCGGTTTCCTCTCTCTGGAGGTTCCTATCGTCCAATCACATCGCAGTGATTGGGGTTGGTTTGTTCTTGAAAGCTGGTTGCTGATTGGCTGCTGAGTGAGGAAGAGGTGTTCAGTTTAAAGCTGAGAGACAGCAGCTCTGCTCGGACCGCTAACACAGCGACACACGGTGAGTCCTGCAGCTACATGAATCAGCTGTTTATACACCTGCATGTATATATACTGTGTGTGAGTTCATGTGGTACTGCAGCAGCTGTGTGTTTGTTCTCTCTGTGCTTTAAATGAGAAGTGAAGCCTGCTATTCAGCTCTGCTTTTCTGTGATGAGTGAATGACATCAAACTGTTTTAACTCTCAGGTTTGTGCAGCAGCAAATAGTAACAGGAGGACAGTTACAGCAGGGAGCACTGAAGTCCTGAAGCAGTGAAATAATTCAACTTCAACCTGCTGCTGACTGAAAAAACACCAAAGTTAAAGTAAGTGAAGAAACTTTGTACAGCAGGAAGGGAACCACAACTGACTTCCTGTTTTAACGTCTTGTCTGCTCCCTTCACAATATATGCAAAGGCAGCAGGAAACAGATCATATAACTCGCCAAAATAACACAATATATCAAGACAGAGCAGGTCATGATCATTGTGAGTCAGTGTTTTATAAATAAATAAATAAAATACCAGGATTAACTAAACCTGGCTGTTAGTCTGGTCTGGAGCAGGCTAGCCGCACAGAATAAATCTCCATGGTAACAGAATAAATCTCCATGGTAATTTATGCCCTCTGCTTTCATGCAACTGAATTACAGCTAAATTCAGCCAGGATAACCGGAAAATCCCGGATTCATCCGCTATCTAGGTTTAGTGCAACATTCGTCAGAGCCATTAGAGAGAGACGTGTTTTCTCTACCGCTCTGTTCAGATCGTCTTCACAGCATACCAGAACTTCCCAGGAGCCTATCAGCGCTCTGCATGCAAATGTAGGAGAAGAGAGTGGAAAGTAAAGGTCTGATGGTAACCAGTGATGGGAATAACGGCGTTACTTTTTTCAGTAACAGGTAATGTAACTAATTACTATTTCCATCGTTACAACACCGTTACGTTACTTAATTAAATGAGGCGCGTTACAAACTGAAGCTAATCTACTCAGTGAACCTGTTCTCATCCAACTCTGCTCTCAGCCACAAAAGCTGCAAAGCCGTTTTTTGTTTTTTTTTCTTGGAGAGGGGAACGGGAGAAGGGAGGGGCGGGACAACCGTGATGATGATTGGTTAAGGCAGAGTAAGATTTCATGGTAAGCCAATCAGAGGCCTCACACACACAAACTAGCAGAAGCTGCAGCGATGGCGAGTTGGGAGGAAAAGGTTACATTTTTAAACAGGAAGTAGAGACACTACTTTAATCTCCTTGAGGTAAAAGGCGGGAACATACATGTGAAATGTACATTATGTATCAGAGCGTCCGTTACAAGCAACTCTAACCTAATGAAGCATCTCTCAACGGCACACGCCACTACAACACTTGTGGCCAAAAACACAGAACAGACATATTTATACTTTTTTTTTAAATTATTATTTTTTAAAGTAACGCAATAGTTACTTTCCCTAGTAACTAGTTACTTTTACAATGGAGTAATTCAGTTACTAACTCAGTTACTTTTTGGGAGAAGTAACTGTAACTATAACTAATTACTTTTTAAAAGTAACGTGCCCAACACTGATGGTAACGACCTGAGACCATGAGGAGTCAACGCGGAACAGAACCAGAATCTAAATGTGTGGGAACATTTTAAAGTATATTTTTTGGGGGCTTTTTGCCTTTAATGGACAGACAAGTAGAGAGAGACAGGAAACTGGAGGCAGAGAGGGGGAGTGATACGCAGGATAGGACCGCTCGGTGCAGGATATGAACCGGGGTCGCCTGCAATGAGGACTGTAGCCTCAGCACATGGGGCGGGTGCTCTTACCACTGAGCTAAACACCACCACCGTATGGGAACATTTTAGATTCAGCTTTGGGTACGATGACAAGGACAAAAACACGTCAACAAACAGCAAACATTGCTTTGTGCTGTTTTTAATGATGTCATCAAAAAAAAATACCGTACACACACAAGGCTTAAAGTTTGCCAGATACGGAAACTATAGCTAATCAGTTACAAACATCACCAACAACAGTTATAATGTTTGCTGTGTTGCTTCTTTCTCATAACCTCACACACAAATCATACCACTGCACAATAATACAGGCCTAGACTCTCTCACACACACACACACACATTGTATAACCCATGCACAATGTTAAATCTGAAGTGGGTTAAGTCCAACAGTAATCAGAGCTGAGCAGACGGTGCTGCCATAATAAAAAACACCAGAGTAATTTAGGTTTGATGTTTTGCTTTTCATGAGGTTTCTACGGTGGCCGAGAAGGGTCATAACACCTGCAAATGCCAAAACACCTGCATATTCAGAAAACACCTTCATCGATGTTTAAAATATTCACAACACAAGCAAATAGGAAAACGAACTGCAAACTAGGTGAAAACGGAAATGTTTTCAGGGGGACCATAATCAGCGACGGACCCACGTGGGGGCAACAGCGCCCCCTATAAATTAAAAACGAATATAGTCATATGACACACCGTTTTGAACGTTTAACAATTACTGAGTACTTAATATGTTGGAATTACACATTACACTTACCTCTCTGGAAACAACTCTGTGTTTCTTTGTTTTCGGAAACTGGATGTGGGTCCGTCGCTGATAATGGTCCCCCTGGAAACATTTCCGTTTTCACCTAGTTTGCTGTTTTGCTCATGTTGTGAATATTTGTAACATCAATGAAGGTGTTTTCTCAATTTGTAGATGTTTTTGCATTTGCATGTGTTATGACCCTTCTCGGCCACCGTAGGTTTCTACTCCAAAACAGTCCAATGAATCACCACAAAGGGTCAGAATGGTTACTGCAGGTCTCGTTCTCCTGTCTTCTTTCTCCTGATACTTATTATTATTATTATTATCATTTTATTATTTAATCATGCTGAAAGAAGTGGGCAGACAGCGTTCCTCTGCCCACTACATCCCTGTTTGCAACTATCAGCTACTCATCATGTAACACATCCAACGTGTCTCACTTAACGTCACCATCACCCAGCTGTATCGCTTGTTAGCGGAGCAGCATGAAAAGCTGCTTCATCAGTTAAAACACAACCGTCTATTGCAGCTGCCTTCCAACAACAGTTTTCAACCAAGTCAGAAAAACATGAATAAATAATGAAAGCAGCGTCTTCATAGTGAAAAACCTGCAGCCCTATTCAGTGGTTATGAACATCAGATTCTGTCAAATAATGAAAACAACTGAACCTCGTTATTATATAAAACGTAAAGAACCTGCTGGATGTCAGAGTTAAAATAATATTAAGATACAGAAACTGTATCGTTACTGTGGCCCAAAAACCGTGATGCAAACCGAACCGTGGGCACATTGTACTGTTGCATCCCTAGAAGTTAGTAGAGGAGGGAGGGGAGCCATGACTGACTGTACTTTCTGTCTGCTGTGTTTTCAGCTTCACTCAGAGACTAAATGGCTTCCAGATTAGAGGAGGATCTCTGCTGTCCGGTCTGTCGTGAGGTCTTTAGAGATCCTGTTATTCTGTCATGTAGCCACAGCTTCTGTAAAGACTGTCTGAAGAGCTGGTGGAGAGAGGAACCAACACATGAGTGTCCAGTTTGTAAGAGAAGATCTTCAAAGGAACTTCCACCTTGTAACCTGGCGTTAAAGAACCTGTGTGAGTCCTTCTTACAGGACATAGATCAGAGAGCTTCAGAGGCTCTCTGCAGTCTGCACTCTGAGAAACTCAAACTCTTCTGTCTGGACCATCAGCAGCCAGTGTGTGTCGTCTGCAGAGATTCAGAAAAACACACCAACCATAGATTCAGACCCATCGATGAAGCTGCACAACAACACAAGGAGGAAACTCTGAAGTCCTTAAAGGAGAAGTTAAAGGTTAGTGAAGAAGTTAAAGTGAAGTTTGATCAAACAGCAAAACACATTAAGGTCCAGGCCCAACACACAGAGAGGCAGATTAAGGAGCAGTTTAAGAAGCTTCACCTGTTTCTAGAAGAGGAAGAGGAGGCCAGGATGGCTGCTCTGAGGGAGGAAGAGGAGCAGAAGAGTCAGATGATGAAGGAGAAGATGGAGGCTCTGAGCAGAGAGATAGCAGCTCTTTCACACACAGTCAGAGCCACAGAGGAGGAGCTGAGAGCTGAAGACGTCTCATTCCTGAACAACTACAAGGCTGCAGTGGAAAGAGTCCAGCGCTGCCCCCTGCTGGATGATCCACAGCTGCCCTCAGGAGCTCTGATAGACCAGGCCAAACACCTGGGCAACCTGGCCTTCAACATCTGGAACAACATGAAGGAGATGGTCTCCTACACTCCTGTCATTCTGGATCCAAACACTGCTGGTCCAGACCTCATCCTGTCTGAAGATCTGACCAGTGTGAGACGAGGAGAGAAACAGCAGCTTCCTGATAATCCAGAGAGGTTTGATTATTACTCTGTCCTGGGCTCTGAGGGCTTTAACTCAGGGACTCACAGCTGGGATGTCGAGGTTGGAGACAATAAATACTGGAGACTGGGTGTGTTATCAGAGTCTGTTCAGAGGAAGAGAGACATACTGTCTGGATTATGGACAATAGAGTTCTATGATGATAAATACTCAACATATTCACCACCAGCTCCAGACACTGTTCTCCCAGTGAAGAAGAAGCTCCAGAGGATCAGAGTGAATCTGGACTGGAACAGAGGAAATCTGTTGTTCTCTGATCCTGATACTAACACACACATACACACCTTCACACACACTTTCACTGACACACTGTTTCCATACATTTACTCTATGGATAAACTCCCACTGAAGATTTCTCCACTGAAGGTCTCTGTGACTATGACTCGATGATGATGATGATGATTATTGATGATGAAGATTATTGATGATGATGATTATTATTATTGATGATGATGATGATGAAGATTATTGATGATGATGATTATTGATGATGAAGATTATTGATGATGATGATGATGATGATTATTATTGATGATGATGATGAAGATTATTGATGATGATGATGATGAAGATTATTGATGATGATGATTATTGATGATGAAGATTATTGATGATGATGATGATGATTATTATTATTGATGATGATGATGATGATTATTGATGATGATGATGAAGATGATTATTATTAATGATGATGATGATGATGAAGATTATTATTAATGATGATGATGACTATTGATGATGATGAAGATTATTATTAATGATGATGATGACTATTGATGATGATGATGATGATGATGATGATGATCATTATTATTAATGATGATGATGATAAAGATTATTGATGATGAAGATCATTGATGATGAAGATTATTGATGATGATGAAGATTATTGATGATGATGACTATTGATCTAATTTTGAGCGTTTATAATTCTGTACATATTTAAAGTGTCATCTGGATTAATAGTTTGTTATATCATGTTACTGTTTCAGAGGATTGTGTTTGATTCATCAGTAAAATAGTAAATCCAAAGAATTATAAATTAAATACAAGACAAAGAAAAAAAGTCATCAGAGCATTTTTGAGTTTAGTTTTGTATCTGGGCAAAGAGAGAATCAGTAAATGCAAATGTCTATTCCATAACTGGGCTCCATGTTATCTTATTGAATCCTGTCCTGGAGCTGTATGCTACATTGGTAAATATAAGTTATTGATTATTTTAGTTGAATATTGGTGTACCTGACAATTACAAATAAAAATAATGCTTTGAAACTTTCTGCTCAATCTGTACTCATGTATTTCAACTTACAAAATAAAAGTAGATATTTAAAGAATATTAATATTAAAAATAGTTAGTACATTACACTTCAGAACAAGTGGAGCGGTTGCATCACAAGAATTGGAGAAAGTTCTGACAAAACGTTTCTGCAGCAACACAATATTACAGGAAGTGAGGTACTTGCAGAACATTTTGCTGCTAATACTTAAACACTTTCAAAGTAGGATTTTCTGTGCAGGACTTTTACCAGTAATACATTATTTTGAAGTATTTTTACAAAGTTTATATTAATACTTTTACTTAATTAAACTCTGAATACTGTTTCCACTGCTGCAGCTGCAGGAGAAAGACTGCCCTCTGATGCTGCTTTACTGTAATAACACATAAATACATGTAGAGACCTGCAGCAGCTGGATGTTAATAACAAGTTAAACCACATAAAGTACAGTGTATTACACAATTTCATTAAAAGAAATGTTAAACAGGTTAACAGGCCTACACTGGACTACACTCTGTTGAAATGTTAAGTTTACTACATTAAGATCAAAGTCAACTTCATTATCTACCTGAGAAAATTCATGTGGTCATAAACATCTCAATTTACACACACACACACACACACACACACACACACACACACACACACAATAAAATATACAAATATCCTGAATAACTCACACACTATAAAAAGTATATCATAGCCAATATTCAGTCCAAATACAATATAAATATGCAACATAGATCTACACAATGGGCCAGATACAAGAAACACTCGTACGCACAGATTTGATCTTAAATCATGTGTTCGAGTGATTTACGAGGATTTGCCACATTCACCAGTTATCTCGTGTTTAGGATTTTCTCTCAGGTACAAACAAAACTTACGAGTGGTGCAGACCTGTCGTACCCAGGCGGGGAGCTCCGGTCCTCTGAAATGAGGCCAACCTGGAAGTAACTTAGAGCTGCATTCTATGAAAAGGCCACCAGGGGGCGACCGTCTCTATACAAGTCAATGGAGAATTCACCAACTTCTCACTTGATTTCTAACCTCAGTAAACGTTTTCAAAATGTGTTTATGGTCTCAATCGCTAGTTTAAAGCCTTCTTCAATGCAGTATGATGTTCATTTGGGACATTTTGGCCTCCCTGATTTTATATGTGACGATAAAGCAGGGTATGCATGAGGGCGTGGCTACGTCCTGATTGACAGGTTGATTGACCAATGTCCTCGAGATCCAGCCCTCGTAACCATAGCAACCTCCCTGCTCCGCCCATGGCCCCGCCTCATGCCCATATAAGTAGAATCCATGTTTTTATTTTTTACCAGCATGCACCTGAAATTTTGAAGATGGCGCTGCCTCGATACGAAACTATTGGCTTCCGAGCAGCAGTCCACAAACCAATGGGTGACGTCATGGATATTACGGTCATTTCTTTTATACAGTCGGTGGTTCACACCCTGACTAATGGATTATGTCCCGTTCATTCGGCTATTTTCAAGACATTTTGAGTTGTAATATATAAGTTGCCCTGAATCCATAATCATGATGACATTACTCTGTTTGTAGAAGTATTAGGCTACTTTAGTATTAAAGCAGTAGCTATTTAACAATGTAGGTGGATATATCAGTCATTTAAATTGACAATTGAAACTATGATATAATGCAAGTTTATCATATAAATATTAGAGGCTGAAACTACAAAGTGACTTGTCCACAGTTACTTTTCCACAAAGCAAACTGACTATTTATTCATTACTTTATTCATTTAATTGAAATATTGATGATTGAGGTTATGATTTGGCTCCCTGACTGATGAAACCACTAGTGAGATGTTTTTTGGCATCTAAGTCATGTTAAATAATTTCTTTCTTTTAACCTCTGTGACGCTGAGACAGCATTTACAGCACGGGTCATTTTTCCTCTTTCTTTGGCTTTTTCAGGATCTTTAATTCCACTAACTAAATAATAATCTGTGTTTCTGTTGATCTGTTTCTGAGAGCAGGACCTCAGTCTGAGAGCTCATAAAGTTATTCATCTAATGGTCCTTTTCCACTGCACGATTTAGTAACGGTACGGTACGGTACGGTACGACTCTACCCGCTTTGTGCCCTTTTCCACTGGGGGCCGGACCTGGGAACCGTTACCATTTTTCGTACCTGTTTCAGAGGTGGTACTAACCGAGCCGAACTGATACTAAATTGTCACGTGAACGGCGCTGTCCACTGATTGGTCGAAGGAGATGTCGTCATACATGCGACGAAGCGCGGGGTCTTTAAATAATCACCCGCGTTAAAGCACAAACACAAACACAGCGAGCCACAGAGCAAACAGCAGCAGCAGTACCGCCTCGATGTCATCCAGTGCCTTCATCGTTGTTGTTTACTTTACTGGGCACATTAGTAGTCGCCTGCAAATTACGTCACGGCAGTGTCGACCCCGCCAACTCCGCCCATTCCAAGTAGTCCGACTAGTACCTCTTGGCAGTGGAAAAGGAACAGGGCCGGTTCTAAAAGTGGGTAGAGTCGTGCCGCGCTAAAGCGTACCGTACCGTACCGTACCGATTCTGCAGTGGAAAAGGGCCATAAGTCTTTGGTGCCATTTTCATGAATGGAGCTTCTCTACAACCTGTTGGACAGATGACCTTATATGGTATTTTGAGATTCAATCATGTTAATTTACTCTTCTCAGGAACGCTTGTTCATTTAGAACAGGTGGGATTCATCATGTTTACGAAAGTCATTTATGACTGTTTCATGGTGATACTAGTGTTTGGTGAATCCGATGTGCCACACTTATAAATTCAACCTCACACAAAAAGTATGACGGATTTAAGAAAAAAAATACAGACATGTTCTTGCATTTGGCCCAATGAGAGTTTATTTTCTGAGCTTCATGCAGGTCATGATGTTCTGTACTTTAGACATAAAATCACATCAAATCTGTTAATCTTTAGTCTTTAAAGTTGATGGTTGGTGTATTGTTGAACTTTGGGCTGAAACATACCCTGTGTTACTGTGAAGCTACAACATTTATTAGAAGAGATCTGACAAAGCTCCGCCCCTCACCTGACTCACCTGAGACAAACCAGGAAACAGTTTATTGTTGGTCTCTATAGAGACCCACAGACTGAAAAACAGAGCATCAGATTCACCTTCAGACCAAACTAACAACTTCCTCTGAGTGAGTACAGCTACAGGAGAGAAAAGTGGAAAACTAGAACTCTGCTGCTTCAACCTGCTGACTCTCCACACACTGAAGGTGAGTTTGACTAAAAACTGGAGTCACACTGAAAGTAAATGTCAGTGAAGTTAGTAGAGGAGGGATTCAATCCGTCCTGTTCGGTTCAATACATAAAAGAGACCCGTGATAGTTCGGTACACCTGTCATAAAACTTTAATTTTCAATTCTTGGTCCTTGTACGTGCACGTTGTGCATTTAGAGATACTCAGGACTAGAGGGCTGTTACACAAGAGCAGGATTCAGAAATCCAGGATAACTGAAAAGGCGAGGCTCGACAAAGTGTCATCAGTTCATTCTGGCTTAATCTGTTGCATGTTCACCAGGCCAGGATGAGGATATGAAGCTATGTGAAGCCAGGTCTCAGTCATTCATTTAAGTGTGTGTTCATGGCTTTCTTAAATAGACTCGATCAATCAGATTTACTGATGCAGACATGGAAAAACACGAGCTGCACACTTCTCACCAAGTGAGCAACAGCTTCCAGTGGAAACTAATGAGGAGCTGAAACATAAATGTTAAAAGAGAAATAAGTCTGATGTAATTAAACTGAGAGGAAAAGCCTGAAAGACTAATTACAAACATTTAACAGTGCAAAAATTTACAGCCATATGTGCAAATATCTCTCTCTCTCTCTCTCTCTCTCTCTCTCTCTCTCTCTCTCTCTCTCTCTCTCTCTCCCTCTCCTCTCTCTCTCTCTCTCTCTCTCTCTCTCTCTCTCTCTCTGTGTGTATGTATGTGTAAATGAATTACTTAGAGGTCAGGGAAGGTGTTGAAGACATGCACCAGTGATTTCAAAGGCCTACCAAATCTGGTGGAACAGTAAACAGAGCCTTTATGCAGATTTCCAGAATCTCTAACTGAATATAAGAACATGCTTCTTATGAAGAAATGTAGTGAAACACAGATCATGTGTGGATGGTGAGGGCTCTGAGCTGCACGTTGCTGAACTTTGGGACCCAGCAGTCTGCACAGAAAGCTCCTCTCAGTATTAGAGCTTCTACATCTAACACGTTAACATCCAAACAAGGGCAAGCTGTTGTGAAGAAAGAAACATGTGAATAGGACTTTATATATTACACTCACTGACTTCATTAAATCCATCTTTGCTTCATCAGCTGTTTCTAATCATCTAAAAACTTGCAGTAATATTCATCAAACCTCCGACCTCAGTTTGAACCACAGTCTGCATAAAACAATATGACAGTAAGCTAAGCTAATAATGACTGCAGATGATCATAAAAAATATAATTATACCTTTTTAAATGATAATGTATCTGTGGTATTTTAATGCAGCCTACAAACAAACAGAGAACCATGATATAACTTTAAAACACATTTATTTCCAACCGGAGTGACATTTTGTGATTTGACTAAATCTGTGCTTTTACTTATTTTTACATTTAATAATGCCTCTACTAGTGTGAGTAATAGTACGCTGTAGAAAGTAGAAACGGCAAACAACCTGCTGGAGGTTAGAGTTAAAATAATATTAAGATACAAAAACCGAACCGTGGGCACATTGTACCGTTGCATCCCTAGAAGTTAGTAGAGGAGGGAGGGGAGCCATGACTGACTGTACTTTCTGTCTGCTGTGTTTTCAGCTTCATTCAGAGACTAAATGGCTTCCAGATCAGAGGAGGATCTCTGCTGTCCGGTCTGTCATGAGGTCTTTAGAGATCCTGTTCTTCTGTCATGTAGCCACAGCTTCTGTAAAGACTGTCTGAAGAGCTGGTGGAGACAGAAACCAACACATGAGTGTCCAGTTTGTAAGAGAAGATCTTCAAGGACTGAACCACCTCGTAACCTGGTGTTAAAGAACCTGTGTGAGTCCTTCTTACAGGACAGAGATCAGAGAGCTTCAGAGGCTCTCTGCAGTCTGCACTCTGAGAAACTCAAACTCTTCTGTCTGGACCATCAGCAGCCAGTGTGTCTCGTCTGCAGAGATTCAGAAAAACACACC
Source organism: Scomber colias (assembly GCA_021039105.1). Taxonomy (NCBI): domain Eukaryota; kingdom Metazoa; phylum Chordata; class Actinopteri; order Scombriformes; family Scombridae; genus Scomber; species Scomber colias. The sequence goes on along the minus strand of JAJDFG010000540.1, from coordinate 106,503 downwards.
AACCACAGATTCAGACCCATCGATGAAGCTGCACCACAACACAAGAAGGAACTTGAGGAAACTCTGAAGCCCTTAAAGGAGAAGTTAAAGGTTTGTGAAGAAGTTAAAGTGAAGTTTGATCAAACAGCAAAACACATTAAGGTCCAGGCCCAACACACAGAGAGGCAGATTAAGGATCAGTTTAGGAAGCTTCACCAGTTTCTAGAAGAGGAAGAGGAGGCCAGGATGGCTGCTCTGAGGGAGGAAGAGGAGCAGAAGAGTCAGATGATGAAGGAGAAGATGGAGGCTCTGATCAGAGAGACAGCAGCTCTTTCACACACAGTCAGAGCCACAGAGGAGGAGCTGAGAGCTGAAGACGTCTCATTCCTGAACAACTACAAGGCTGCAGTGGAAAGAGTCCAGCGCTGCCCCCTGCTGGATGATCCACAGCTGCCCTCAGGAGCTCTGATAGACCAGGCCAAACACCTGGGCAACCTGGCCTTCAACATCTGGAACAACATGAAGGAGATGGTCTCCTACACTCCTGTCATTCTGAATCCAAACACTGCTAGTCTAAACTTCTTCCCCCGAGTTGTCTTTCTGGTTTCTGGTTTCTGGCTCTGCTTTCTGGTCTTACAGGTAATCTGGGCCTGTAGACGTCCGGATGACGGATTCCAGTCCCGGACCATCCAGCTTCATTGTTGATTTTCATTGTGCTTCTCTCCTCTATCCTTCCTTTCTCTCCTCTCAACCCCAACTGGTCCAGGCAGATGTCCGCCCACTTCTGAGTCTGGTTCTGAGGTTTCTTCCTGTTAAAAGGGAGTTTTTTCTCGCCACTGTTGCTCATGTGGGAATGTTGGGTCTCTTTAAAGTTAAAACCTGAAGAGTTCGGTTTAGAACCTGCTCTATGTGTGAAGTGCCTTGAGATAACTTTGTTGTGATTTGGCGCTATACAAATAAAGATTGATTGATTGATTGATTGATTGATGGTCTAAAACTCATCCTGTCTGAAGATCTGACCAGTGTGAGATGTGAAGGAGAGAAACAGCAGCTTCCTGATAATCCAGAGAGGTTTGATTATTATTACTCTGTCCTGGGCTCTGAGGGCTTTAACTCAGGGACTCACAGCTGGGATGTCGAGGTTGGAGACAGTGGTCACTGGTCACTGGGTGTGTTATCAGAGTCTGTTTAGAGGAAGAGAGACATACGGTCTGGATTATGGACAATATGGTTCTATAATGATAAATACTCAACATATTCACCATCATCTCCCTCCACTGATCTCCCAGTGAAGAAGAAGCTCCAGAGGATCAGAGTGAATCTGGACTGGAACAGAGGAAATCTGTCGTTCTCTGATCCTGATACTAACACACACATACACACCTTCACACACACTTTCACTGACACACTGTTTCCATACATTAACACTGATGATAAACTCCCACTAAAGATTTCTCCACTGAAGGTCTCTGTGACAAAACAACAGGTGTGATGGATGTCTGTAGTTTGTACATAAAGTGATGTGTATGTTTCTTTAAGGACTGCTGGACTGTTCAGTATTGTGTGAGGTGATTGGTTAGATGTGTGTTCTGTTGACCAAGACTACATGGATATATTTGGGTTTCTAATTTTAACTTTTAAGTTAGTGAATTTTAATTTTAATTTTTTTTCTAATTCTGTACATATTTAAAGTGTCATCTGGATTAATAGTTTGTTATATCATGTTACTGTTTCAGAGGATTGTGTTTGATTCATCAGTAAAATAGTAAATCCAAAGAATTATAAGTTAAATACACAACAAAGAAAAAAAGTCATCAGAGCATTTTTGAGTTGAGTTTTATATCTGGGCAAAGAGAGAATCAGTAAATGTAAATGTCTATTCCATAACTGGGCTCCATGTTATCTTATTGAATCCTGTCCTGGAGCTGCATGCTACATTGGTAAATATAAGTTATTGATTAGTTTAGTTGAATATTGGTGTACCTGACAATTACAAATAAAAAAAATAATGCTTTGAAACTTTCTGCTCAATCTGTACTCATGTATTTCAACTTACAAAATAAAAGTAGATATTTGAAGAATATTAATATTAAAAATAGTTAGTACATTACACTTCAGAACAAGTGGAGCGGTTGCATCACAAGAATTGGAGAAAGTTCTGACAAAACGTTTCTGCAGCAACACAATATTACAGGAAGTGAGGTACTTGCAGAACATTTTGCTGCTAATACTTAAACACTTTCAAAGTAGGATTTTCTGTGCAGGACTTTTACCAGTAATACATTATTTTGAAGTATTTTTACATAGTTTATATTAATACTTTTACTTAATTAAACTCTGAATACTGTTTCTACTGCTGCAGCTGCAGGAGAAAGACTGCCCTCTGCTGCTGCTGCTTTACTGTAATAACACATAAATACATGTAGAGACCTGCAGAGACCTGCATGTATTCTCAAGTTTATTTTATTAATATAGCAACCCGACTTTGCACCAAAGTGGTTCACAAAGGCAGACACATGTGTGCACATACAGGCATAAAAAGGAGCAAAATCAAAATAGAACAAAGTTTAAGCACAAATTTAAAACCCAAAGAAATCAGAGAACAAATAAAACAGATTCAAATACACGTCAGAGAATAAAAGTTAGTCTTTAGATGTTTTTTTAAAAGTATCAACAAACTCTTATTTTTTTTACTCCATTTAAGTGTCATTTAACAACAACATAAATACCTTTATACAAACTTAAGAAACTAAATATTTTACATTTAACAAACATGAAACATTTTATATGGTCAACCCCAATTTTTCCCAAAGTTATTCCAAAAAAAACGGGAAAATTCTCGATTCGATCTTTTGTTTAACTGTTGTCAATGTCAATGTTGTGTGCTGATAATGGACAGAGCTGGATGAGCAGTATAAACTGAATGTATTTTTATTGCAAAATGTGGCTCATAACATACATGTAACATTAAAACTACATTCAGTTTATACTGCTCATCCAGCTCTGTCCATCATCAGCACACCTCTGTCCCCTGACACTGAAACACACCGCTCCCTCACTCTCGCTCGCCCACTCACTCACTCCGCTAGCTTACTGTCAGCTGTTAGATTTTGACGAAAACGAAACGACCCTACAAAATAGCTGACATTGACAACAGTTAAACAAAAGATCGTTAAAATATATGGTCAACTTCCATTACCGTATTTGTCCCAGCCTCATCCATGGTCAAGTCGGTCTATGGGTCAAGCCGGTCTATGGGTCAAGTAGTTCTTCCTCCGGGAGGTGGCAACAAATGACCACTGTGTTATGTGCTCAAAAACGAAGGTGCTGATTGGCCGAAGAGGCGTCCTGTATATATCTGCACTCGATTGCTCTGCCTTAACTACCCGTTTGTCACAGAAAATTGAAATTGAATTGTGAGAACTGAATTTGAATTGTCAGAACTGAATGTTAAGTTCCAAACTAATACATTCAATTTCAAATGATACAATTCAGATCCAGTTTTTCAATGCAATGATTCAAATTGAACAATACAAATTCAAATTATGTGATTCAGAATTCAAATTGAACAATACAAATTCAAATTATGTGATTCAGATTCAGTTTCTGGTGGCACATATTTCAGCCCATACTCCATTGGAAATGAATGTGAATTTTTTTTTAAAACCCAAAAAAGTTTCACCTTTTTTTGGAGTCACCTAGGTCTCTTATACCTGCACGTAGAAATGTGTTTAAAGGAGGAAACCTTGTGCTCTGAGGTGGAGCCATGGGCGGAGCGTGGAGGTTGCTATGGTTGCGAGGGCTGGATCTCGAGGACGTTGGTCAATCAACCTGTCAATCAGGATGTAGCCACGCCCTAATGCATACCCTGCTTTATCGTCACATATAAAATCAGGAAGGCCAAAATGTCCAAAATGAACATCATACTGCATTGAAGAAGGCTTTAAACTAGCGATTGAGACCATAAACACATTTTGAAAACGTTTACTGAGGTTAGAAATCAAGTGAGAAGTTGGTGAATTCTCCATTGACTTGTATAGAGACGGTCGCCCCCTGGTGGCCTTTTGATAGAATGCAGCTCTAAGTTACTTCCTGGTTGGCCTCATTTCAGAGGACCAGAACTCCCCGCCTGGTTTTTACATAACATGTAAACTTTTCAAACTAACAAAATTTCACCTTTTTTCAGAGTCACCTAGCTCTCTCATACCTGCACACAGAAATGTGATTCAAACTTTAAAACGGAGGAAAACTTGTGCTCTCTCCAAAACACCAAACTATTTTTACATAACATGTAAACTTTTCAAACTATGAGCAGTCAAACGAGGAGTGGAAATTACTTTTTCTTCTAAGTTAGAGTGGAAGCGGCAGTTAGCTTGAGTGAGAGAAGCAATAAAAAATAACCTTAATTTTTATTTTTAACTCGAGCTCACGGCCAAACCGTAAAAAGGAGACTAATAATTTTTGGTCAAAATGTAGACATAGGTGTTGGGATTCATAAAATGTGAAGTTGACAGGCAGGGTCTGCACAAAATTTAAACGAGGGGGCAGAGACTGGCAGCGATACCTGTCTCACTCCTCATTGACTCTAATGTAATCGTCTTTTTTTTTCAAAAGAATCTCACTCTGTGTTCACACTGAGCATACTCGCTTATTTTAAGGAATATCTGAATAAAATAAACACTGTCAGAATCTGCCGGCTTCTGTGTCTCTCACGGTGTTTTCAGTTTTTGGACAGGAGTTACGGTTTTCTCACAGTTTGCAATTGTTCAGGACCTTGTCAGAAGCTAAATTCTGGGGGAGTTTGAGAATTTCAAAGCAGAGTCTCACACATCGCCGTAGCAACCGCAGGGCCTTAGCTGCCCTTAGCAACCGTAGCTGGGCCTTAGCAACCTGTTGCTGGGCAGAAACTGAGCTACTTTTTTGTGATTGGCTAATCCCTGTCTGTCTGTTTTGCCAGTTAACTGAGCTAATTCATTTAATGGAGATTAATTCATGTTTACTGTGGACAAAATACATAGTTTTATTGTATTGTATTGTAGTTGTATGATTTGTGGTGTATAAAAAGATTCAACATTTATCAATAGAAGATCAACAAAATGTACATAATTATAATGAGTAATATAATTTCATACAACTAAGTACTTTAAAATAAAAAAGTATAATAAAATCTACTCTCTTAATGATAAGATTTACTTGATTATTTCTTAACAGTGATGTTCCTGTCTGTGAAAAAATGAAGTAGACTTTACTTAATTAGTTTAAATAAATATTATTTATGCTTAAATATAATTAACATTTACTTAATATATTCAGGGATGTTAAATTGTAACATCAGCAGCTGTTACTAACATTTGTGGCAGAAGACGCTGCTGCCTCTGGTCTTCAGAGTCAACTCACTTGGATTTTCTTATTGACATCACTGAATGCTGACTGCCACATAACAGAGGAATGAATAATGTCCAGTTGGTGCACAGACTGAGTGAATGTTATATTAAAACTCTCTTTTCAGACCAACTCAGATGCCATCTGTAGAAAGGCAAATCAGAGGTTGTTTTATCTGAGTACACTGAGGTGTTTTAATGTTGACAAAAAGCTTCTCAAAATGTTTTATTCATCTTTTATTGAGTCCATATTAACGTTTGCTTTGATCTGTTGGTTTGGTAACTTCAGCATTTCAAATAAGAACAAGTTGAGGAATGTGGTCAAACTCTCCCAAAAAACAATTGGCATTAACCTGAATGATCTTAAATATCTGTATCAAGCTGAGCCACTCAGAGGGCAAAGGTCATTTTGGTGAACCCTCTCCATCCTCTTCATGTAGAGTTTCAGCTTCTCCCATCTAAGAGAAGCTATACTTTCCCCTGTAGAGCCAAATCAAACAGGTATCTTAAATCATTTGTTCCTTCTGCCATTAGGTTTTTAAACAAGCTGTAGGCGAGCTTGTTGGGAACGTTACACCGGTTAAACTGTGATGACTGCATATATTTATTGATTTGTATTATTTATATTGTTATGTAAGATTCATTGTGTTGTTGGCATGTGAGATATGCATGTTGTTACTTCTGTTGCAAACCAAATTGCCCTTCAGGGACATTAAAGATTTTCAAATCAAATCAAATTGTCAGTATTTTAGAAACCCCCACCTCCTAAAAAAGAAAGAAAAGAATCATAAATCAGAGGAGCTCATGGGATCATTGAAGAGAGCCAAGCTTCCCCCGGCTCCCCTCTAGTTCACACCCTGACTAATGGATTATGTTGTGCATATAACGTGCATTAAAAAGTGACACCAAGGGGTCCTGACCAAGTGTCTGTATGTGACATGTTGGGAGTGATAATGGACCAGACTATACATACAATATAATATACTTATGCTGACATTATCATTATGAAACTAGTGTGTTTCTCTAAAAAGCTCCACCTCTTACACTATATCTGACAGGAAACAGGAAGTCAGTGTTTGAAAGGAGGCAGACAGACGGTGGGACTTAAACTGAGGGAGGACAGTTACAGCAGGGAGCACTGAAGTCCTGAAGCAGTGAAATAATTCAACTTCAACCTGCTGCTGACTGAAAAACACCAAAGTTAAAGTAAGTGAAGAAACTTTGTACAGCAGGGAGGGAACCACAACTGACTTCCTGTATTAACGTCTAGCATGTGGTTTTCAGCTCCACTCAGAGACTAAATGACTCATCGTTAACACGTCATATATTGTTAATATATCATCAATATATCATTAATACATTGTTAAATGTGTAATCTGACTGGAATCGTACAGTTTTGTGTTTGAATCGTTTGTCTCAACTCTGTGACATCATCATTAAGTCGGTTTCCTCTCTCTGGAGGTTCCTATCGTCCAATCACATTGCAGTGATCGGGGTTTGTTTTTGAAAGCTGGTTGCTGATTGGCTGCTGAGTGAGGGAGAGGTGTTCAGTTTAAATCTGAGAGACAGCAGCTCTGCTCGGACCGCTCACACAGCGACACACGGTGAGTCCTGCAGCTACATGAATCAGCTGTTTATACACCTGCATGTATATATACTGTGTGTGAGTTCATGTGGTACTGCAGCAGCTGTGTGTTTGTTCTCTCTGTGCTTTAAATGAGAAGTGAAGCCTGCTACTCAGCTCTGCTTTTCTGTGATGAGTGAATGACATCAAACTGTTTTAACTCTCAGGTTTGTGCAGCAGCAAACAGTAACAGGAGGACAGTTACAGCAGGGAGCACTGAAGTCCTGAAGCAGTGAAATAATTTAACTTCAACCTGCTGCTGACTGAAAAAACACCAAAGTTAAAGTAAGTGAAGAAACTTTGTACAGCAGGGAGGAAACCACAACTGACTTCCTGTTTTAACGTCTTGTCTGCTATATAAACACACCTCCCTTCACGATATATGCAAAGGCAGCTGGAAACAGTTCATATAACCAAAATTACACAATATATCAAGACAGAGCAGGTCATGATCATTGTGGGGGTTAGGGTTAGGGTTAGGGTTCAGCTGACTGAATAAATAAAACACCAGGATTAACTAAACCTGGCTGTTAATCTGGTCTGGAGCAGGCTAACCACACAGAATAAATCTCCATGGTAACAGAATAAATCTCCATGGTAATTTATGCCCTCTGCTTTCATGCAACTGAATTACGGCTACATTCAGCCAGGATAACCGGAAAATCCCGGATTCATCCGCTATCTCGGTTTAGTGCAACATTCGTCAGAGCCATTAGAGAGAGACGTGCTTTCTCTACCGCTCTGTTCAGATCGTCTTCACAGCCTACCAGAATTTCCCAGGAGCCTATCAGCGCTCTGCATGCAAATGTAGGAGAAGAGAGGGGAAAGTAAAGGTCTGATGGAAACTACCTGAAACCATGAGGAGTCAACGCGGAAAAGAACCAGAATCTAAATGTGTGGGAACATTTTAGATTCAGCTTTGGGTACGATGACAAGGACAGAAACATGTCAACAAACAGCACAGTGTGCAAACATTGCTTTGCGCTGTTTTTAATGACGTAATCAAAAAAAAAATACCGTACACACACAAGGCTTAAAGTTTGCCAGATACGGAAACTATAGCTAATCAGTTACAAACATCAACATCACCAACAACAATTATAATGTGTGCTGTGTTGCTTCTTTCTCATAACCTCACACACAAATCATACCACTGTACAATAATACAGGCCTAGACTCACACACACACACACATTGTATAACCTATGCATAATGTTAAATCTGAAGTGGGTTAAGTCCAACAGTAATCAGAGCTGAGCAGACGGTGCTGCCATAATAAAAAACATTAGACAGTAATTACACAGTAATTTTGGTTTGATGTTTTGCTTTTCATGAGGTTTCTACTCCAAAACAGTCCAATGAATCACCACAAAGGGTCAGAATGGTTACTGCAGGTCTCGTTCTCCTGTCTTCTTTCTCCTGATACTTATTATTATTATTATTATCTTTTTATTTTCTAATCATGCTGAAAGAAGTGGGCAGACAGCGTTCCTCTGCCCACTACATCCCTGTTTGCAACTATCAGCTACTCATCATGTAACACATCCAACGTGTCTCACTTAATGTCACCATCACCCAGCTGTAGCGCTTGCTAGCGGAGCAGCATGAAAAGCTGGTTCATCAGTTAAAACACAACCGTCTATTGCAGCTGCCGTCCAACAACAGTTTTCAACCAATTCAGAAAAGCGTGAATAAATAATGAAAGCAGCGTCTTCATAGTGAAAGACCTGCAGCCCTATTCAGTGGTTATGAACATCAGATTCTGTCAAATAATGAAAACAACTGAACCTCGTTATTATATAAAACATAAAGAACCTGCTGGATGTCAGAGTTAAAATAATAATAAGATACAGAAACTGTATCGTTACTGTGGCCCAAAAACCGTGATGCAAACCGAACCGTGGGCACATTGTACCGTTGCATCCCTAGAAGTTAGTAGAGGAGGGAGGGGAGCCATGACTGACTGTACTTTCTGTCTGCTGTGTTTTCAGCTTCACTCAGAGACTAAATGGCTTCCAGATCAGAGGAGGATCTCTGCTGTCCGGTCTGTCGTGAGGTCTTTAGAGATCCCGTTGTTCTGTCATGTAGCCACAGCTTCTGTAAAGACTGTCTGAAGAGCTGGTGGAGAGAGAAACCAACACGTGAGTGTCCAGTTTGTAAGAGAAGATCTTCAAGGACTGATCCACCTCGTAACCTGGTGTTAAAGAACCTGTGTGAGTCCTTCTTACAGGACAGAGATCAGAGAGCTTCAGAGGGTCTCTGCATTCTGCACTCTGAGAAACTCAAACTCTTCTGTCTGGACCATCAGCAGCCAGTGTGTCTCGTCTGCAGAGATTCAGAAAAACACACCAACCACAGATTCAAACCCATCAATGAAGCTGCACGACAACACAAGAAGGAACTTGAGGAAACTCTGAAGCCCTTAAAGGAGAAGTTAAAGGTTTGTGAAGAAGTTAAAGTGAAGTTTGATCAAACACCAAAACACATTAAGGTCCAGGTCCAACACACAGAGAGGCAGATTAAGGAGCAGTTTAAGAAGCTTCACCAGTTTCTAGAAGAGGAAGAGGAGGCCAGGATGGCTGCTCTGAGGGAGGAAGAGGAGCAGAAGAGTCAGATGATGAAGGAGAAGATGGAGGCTCTGAGCAGAGAGATAGCAGCTCTTTCACACACAGTCAGAGCCACAGAGGAGGAGCTGAGAGCTGAAGACGTCTCATTCCTGAACAACTACAAGGCTGCAGTGGAAAGAGTCCAGCGCTGCCCCCTGCTGGATGATCCACAGCTGCCCTCAGGAGCTCTGATAGACCAGGCCAAACACCTGGGCAACCTGGCCTTCAACATCTGGAACAACATGAAGGAGATGGTCTCCTACACTCCTGTCATTCTGGATCCAAACACTGCTGGTCCAAAACTCATCCTGTCTGAAGATCTGACCAGTGTGAGACGAGGAGAGAAACAGCAGCTTCCTGATAATCCAGAGAGGATTGACTTCTTTGAGTCTGTCCTGGGCTCTGAGGGCTTTAACTCAGGGACTCACAGCTGGGATGTCGAGGTTGGAGACAGTAAATACTGGTCACTGGGTGTGTTATCAGAGTCTGTTCAGAAGAAGAGAAACATACAGTTTGGATTATGGACCATATGGTTCAGTAATGGTAAATACTCAGCATATTCACCACCAGCTCCCCTCACTGATCTCTCAATGAAGAAGTTCCAGAGTATCAGAGTGAATCTGGACTGGAACAGAGGAAATCTGTCGTTCTCTGATCCTGATACTAACACACACATACACACCTTCACACACACTTTCACTGACACACTGTTTCCATTCATTATCACTAATGATAAACTGAAGATTTCTCCACTGAAGGTCTCTGTGACAAAACAACAGGTGTGATGGATGTCTGTAGTTTGTACATAAAGTGATGTGTATGTTTCTTTATGGACTGCTGGACTGTTCAGTATTGTGTTAGGTGATTGGTTAGATGTGTGTTCTGTTGACCAAGCCTACATGGATATATTTGGGTTTCTAATTTTAACTTTTAAGTTAGTGAATTTTAATTTTAATTTTTTTTCTAATTCTGTACATATTTAAAGTGTCATCTGGATTAATAGTTTGTTGTATCATGTTACTGTTTCAGAGGATTGTGTTTGATTCATCAGTAAAATAGTAAATCCAAAGAATTATAAGTTAAATATAAACAAAGAAGAAAATGAGAGAGATGATGTACGATAATCTTTAGTCATCAGAGCATTTTTGAGTTGAGTTTTATATCTGGGCAAAGAGAGAATCAGTAAATGCAAATGTCTATTCCATAACTGGGCTCCATGTTATTTTATTGAATCCTGTCCTGGAGCTGTATGCTACATTGGTAAATATAAGTTATTGATTAGTTTAGTTGAATATTGGTGTACCTGACAATTACCAATACAAATAATGCTTTGAAACTTTCTGCTCAATCTGTACTCATGTATTTCAACTTACAAAATAAAAGTAGATATTTGAAGAATATTAATATTTAAAATAGTTAGTACATTACACTTCAGAACAAGTGGAGCGGTTGCATCACAAGAATTGGAGAAAGTTCTGACAAAACGTTTCTGCAGCAACACAATATTACAGGAAGTGAGGTACTTGCAGAACATTTTGCTGCTAATACTTAAACACTTTCAAAGTAGGATTTTCTGTGCAGGACTTTTACCAGTAATACATTATGTTGAAGTATTTTTACATAGTTTATATTAATACTTTTACTAAATTCAACTCTGAATACTGTTTCCACTGCTGCAACTGCAGGAGAAAGACTGCCCTCTGCTGCTTTTTTACTGTAATAACACATAAATACATGTAGAGACCTGCAGCAGCTGGATGTTAATAACAAGCTAAACCACATAAAGTACAGTGTATTACACAATTTCATTAAAAGAAATGTTAAACAGGTTAACAGGCCTACACTGGACTACACTCTGTTGAAATGTTAAGTTTACTACATTAAGATCAAAGTCAACTTCATTATCTACCTGAGAAAATTCATGTGGTCATAAACATCTCAATTAATACACACACACACACACACACACACACACACACACACACACACACGCACACACAATAAAATATACAAATATCCTGAATAACTCACACACTATAAAAAGTATATCATAGCCAATATTCAGTCCAAATACAATATAAATATGCAACATAGATCTACACAATGGGCCAGATACAAGAAACACTCGTACGCACAGATTTGATCTTAAATCATGTGTTCGAGTGATTTACGAGGATTTGCCACATTCACCAGTTATCTCGTGTTTAGGATTTTCTCTCAGGTACAAACAAAACTTACGAGTGGTGCAGACCTGTCGTACCCAGGCGGGGAGCTCCGGTCCTCTGAAATGAGGCCAACCTGGAAGTAACTTAGAGCTGCATTCTATGAAAAGGCCACCAGGGGGCGACCGTCTCTATACAAGTCAATGGAGAATTCACCAACTTCTCACTTGATTTCTAACCTCAGTAAACGTTTTCAAAATGTGTTTATGGTCTCAATCGCTAGTTTAAAGCCTTCTTCAATGCAGTATGATGTTCATTTGGGACATTTTGGCCTCCCTGATTTTATATGTTTTTAAGTATGACGGATTTAAGAAAAAAAATTCAGACATGTTCTTGCATTTGGCCCATTGAGAGTTTATTTTCTGAGCTTCATGCAGGTCATGATGTTCTGTACTTTAGACATAAAATCACATAAAACCTGTTAATCTTTAGTCTTTAAAGTTGATGGTTGGTGTATTGTTGAACTTTGGACTGAAACACCCCCTGTGTTACTGTGAAGCTACAACATTTATAAGAAGATCAGACCAAACTAACAACTTCCTCTGAGTGAGTACAGCTACAGGAGAGAAAAGTGGAAAACTAGAACTCTGCTGCTTCAACCTGCTGACTCTCCACACACTGAAGGTGAGTTTGACTAAAAACTGGAGTCACACTGAAAGTTAATGTCAGTGAAGTTAGTAGAGGAGGGATTCAATCCGTCCTGTTCGGTTCAATACATAAAAGAGACCCGTGATAGTTCGGTACACCTGTCATAAAACTTTAATTTTCAATTCTTGGTCCTTGTACGTGCACGTTGTGCATTTAGAGATACTCAGGACTAGAGGGTTGTTACACAAGAGCAGGATTCAGAAATCCAGGATAACTGAAAAGGTGAGGCTCGACAAAGTGTCATCAGTTCATTCTGGCTTAATCTGTTGTATGTTCACCAGGCCAGGATGAGGATATGAAGCTATGTGAAGCCAGGTCTAAGTCATTCATTTAAGTGCGTGTTCACGGCTTTCTTAAATAGACCACTCGATCAATCAGATTTACTGAAGCAGACATGGAAAAACACGAGCTGCACACTTCTCACCAAGTGAGCAACAGCTTCCAGTGGAAACTAATGAGGAGGTGAAACATAAATGTTAAAAGAAAAATAAGTCTGATGTAATTAAACTGAGAGAAAAAGCCTGAAAGACTAATTACAAACATTTAACAGTGCAAAAATTTACAGCCATATGCACAAATATCTCTCTCTCTCTCTCTCTCTCTCTCTCTCTCTCTCTCTCTCTCTCTTTCTCTCTTTCTCTCTGTGTCTCTCTCTCTATGTCTCTCTCTCTCTCTCTCTCTCTCTCTCTCTCTGTCTCTCTTTCTCTTTGTGTCTCTCTCTGTCTCTCTTTCTCTTTGTGTCTCTCTCTCTCTCTCTCTCTCTCTCTCTCCCTCTCTCTCCCTCTCTCTGTGTAAATGAATTACTTAGAGGGCGCGGCCAGGGAAGGTGAAACAGAGCCTTTTTGCAGATCAGCAGCTCTAGTTGAATATATGAACATGCTTCTTATGAAGAAACGTAGCGAAACACAGATCATGTGTGGATGGTGAGGGCTCCACGCTGCACGGTGCTGAACTTTGGGACCCAGTAGTCTGCACAGAAAGCAGAAAGCTCTCAGTATTAGAGCTTCTTCATCTAACACGTTAACATCCAAACATGGGCATGCTGTTGTGAAGACAGAAACACGTGAATAGGACGTGAACAACAATTATGTGTGCTGTATTACTTCATTCTCATAACCTCACACACACAAATCATACCAATTTACATGAATACAGGCCTAGACTCACACACATGCAAGTCATTTCAAACGCAATGTCTACATAAACAGAAGTTAATTGAATGTCTTATATTGTTTAATCAAATTCACTTACAACCTATTAGTTTATTTCACACAATGCTAAATCTGAAGTTAAGTTCATGGAACAAATCCTAAATAATCACAGCAGACGGTGCTGCAGTAAAAAAAACACCAGAGTATTGCTGCATTGCTTCTTTCTCATAATCACTAATCACAGACCTAGACTCACACACACATTGTATAACCTATGCACAATGTTAAATCTGAAGTGGGTTAAGTCCAACAGTAATCAGAGCTGAGCAGACGGTGCTGCCATAATAAAAATCGAAGCTTCATAAGCGCAGTTTCAACATTTCATTTAAACAGGGACATCAGGCACCGGGATGCCTGCGACCCATATGATTTTCTAACTCCAACCACAGTGTTCTGCTTAGGAACATCAGGCACAGAGATACCAGCAACCATGCCATTTCCTCACTACGACCGCAACGCTTCGTTTAGACAGGGACATCAGGCATCGGGATGCCTGCGACCCATGCTGTTTCCTTAAATCTAACAGCAGAACTTTGCTTAGTTATGGACATCAGGCACCGGGATGCCTGCAACCTATGCTGTTTATCTGTCCAATCACAGCACTTCATTCCAACGGGAACATCGGGCACCGGGATGCCTACAACCCTTGAAAGCCTTGAAAGAAGAAACGGAGGTACTTCCTGTGACCTCTGTGAATAGGAATGTGGAAGTACGCATCGCGCAGATCCACCGTAGTGGATAACAGAATAAATCTACTGTGGTACCTTTTAACAAGTGTTTTGACACTTTTATCTGACTATACTTTGGGAAAAATGATGGATACATTTTGTAATTACATCCAGAGGAAGTGTTTGGCCCCAGATCACATGTTAGAAGATATTAAAAAGCTAAAATCTGAATCTATATGTCCAAGCTGTGACATATGGACACCTTCGCAAAACCAATATTCCTATTTACAAATTATTCTAAACTGTTAAATCCCTTTCATCTCTCACCACAGCATAGATCTCTGCTCTGTCCCTGCATCCTGCATCCTGCTCCTGTCTCTGACTCACTCTCATACACCTAGATGTCAGGAAAGGTGGTGGAGTGATCATTATTTAGTTATTATTAGTCAGCTCCTGTCCATAAGAAACTCAGCTGTAGTTAGCTGAAGTTAACTGATTATTACCAGTGATGACTTACTTTACTCTTCTTTATGTCTAAACATCAAACATCGAGCCTGACAGCTAAAAACAGAGCAGTCCTCTCTACAGTGACAACCAAATAAAAACTAACCACATCCTCATCTTTTCACTATTTACTAGCATAGCATTAGCGCTTCTTAACAGTCTGTGGAGACAGAAACATAAAGGTGACAAAATACCAACATTTAGTTTTAGTAAGTTAATAATGTCTTGAACATGTAGTTGTGACAGTGATGGACCAACCTTTAGTTTCCCGGTGTCTGTGCATCAACCCATCAACCGAACTCGCGCGCATGCACGCAATGTGTGACAAGCTCAGTGAAGACATGGAGCGGAGTTTCATTGATTTGGGTTTTCCCTCAATAAATAAGCCGAACGGATTCAATAATGAAGCGCTGACACAGAACTATGAAAACAGCGCTGAGTGGATAGACTGATGTACTGATGTCCAAACTAATGATGTAAAGTGGGTGGGACTTTTATTTTGGGAACCTTAATGTACAGAAAATAAAATATGAGCTAAAAGTGGACAGTTTTTTAGAGCTCCCCCACAACGTCTAAAGGGAGGCTTTCAAGGGAGCTTCTGTCACTTAGCTTCCCTTAGCTCCCCTGTAATTCGAACCATGTTAACGCCTCATTAACGTATCACCGCTATATCTGCTCAGACTCAACGGTCTAAGCACGTCTCAAATAATTTTTTTGGGGGTTCATCACTGCCCGGGCGCAGCGGCCGATCCTTCGTCCGACCTCCCCACACCGCATCAAAAATCACCATATCAAGAATCACTCCGCATCAAGAATACACAATTCATGCAAATTCTGTCAATAAATCTGTTAAAACGTATCTTGTTGGTGATGTGTTCCTTGCTCTTGAAACACCAGAGTAATTTAGGTTTGATGTTTTGCTTTTCATGAGGTTTCTACTCCAAAACAGTCCAATGAATCGCCACAAAGGGTCAGAATGGTTACTGCAGGTCTCGTTCTCCTGTCTTCTTTCTCCTGATACTTATTATTATTATTATTATTATTATCTTTTTATTATTTAATCATGCTGAAAGAAGTGGGCAGACAGCATTCCTCTGTCCACTA
Source organism: Scomber colias (assembly GCA_021039105.1). Taxonomy (NCBI): domain Eukaryota; kingdom Metazoa; phylum Chordata; class Actinopteri; order Scombriformes; family Scombridae; genus Scomber; species Scomber colias. The sequence goes on along the minus strand of JAJDFG010000540.1, from coordinate 90,556 downwards.
CATCCCTGTTTGCAACAATCAACAACTCATCATGTAACACATCCAACGTGTCTCACTTAACGTCACCATCACCCAGCTGTATCGCTTGTTAGCGGAGCAGCATGAAAAGCTGCTTCATCAGTTAAAACACAACCGTCTATTGCAGCTGCCTTCCAACAACAGTTTTCAACCAAGTCAGAAAAACATGAATAAATAATGAAAGCAGCGTCTTCATAGTGAAAGACCTGCAGCCCTGTTCAGTGGTTATGAACATCAGATTCAAATAATGAAAACAACTGAACCTCGTTATTATATAAAACGCAAAGAACCTGCTGGATGTTAGAGTTAAAATAATATTAAGATACAAAAACCGTATCATTACTAAATAATAATCTGTGTTTCTGTTGATCTATTTCTGAGAGCAGGACCTCAGTCTGAGAGCTCGTAAAGTTCTTCATCTAAGTCTTTGGTGCCATTTTCATGAATGGAGCTTCTCTACAACCTGTTGGACAGATGACCTTATATGGTATTTTGAGGGCGTCATTCATGTTAATTTACTCTTCTCAGGAACGCTCGTTCATTAAGAACAGGTGGGATTCATCATGTTTACGAAAGTCAGTTACGACTGTTTCATGGTGATACAAGTGTTTGGTGAAGCCAATATGGCACACTCATGAATTCAACCTCATGAAAAAATATGACGGATTTAAGAAAACAAATAGAAACATGTTCTTGCATCTTGGCCAATGAGAGTTTATTTTATTAGCTTCATGCAGGTCATGATGTTCTGTACTGTACACATTAAATCACATAAAACCTGTTACTCATTCATCTTTACAGCTGATGGTTGGTGTATTGTTGAACTTTGGACTGAAACACACCCTGTGTTACTGTGAAGCTACAACATTTATCAGAAGACATCTGACAAAGCTCCGCCCCTCACCTGACTCACCTGAGACAAACCAGGAAACAGTTTATTGTTGGTCTCTAAAGAGACACACAGACTGAAAAACAGAGCATCAGATTCACCTTCAGACCAAACTAACAACTTCCTCTGAGTGAGTACAGCTACAGGAGAGAAAAGTGGAAAACTAGAACTCTGCTGCTTCAACCTGCTGACTCTCCACACACTGAAGGTGAGTTTGACTAAAAACTGGAGTCACACTGAAAGTAAATGTCAGTGAAGTTGGTAGAGGAGGGAGGGGTGCCATGACTGACTGTACTTTCTGTCTGCTGTGTTTTCAGCTTCACTCAGAGACTAAATGGCTTCCAGATCAGAGGAGGATTTCTGCTGTCTGGTCTGTCATGAGGTCTTTAGAGATCCTGTTCTTCTGTCATGTAGCCACAGCTTCTGTAAAGACTGTCTGAAGAGCTGGTGGAGACAGAAACTAACACATGAGTGTCCAGTTTGTAAGAGAAGATCTTCAAAGGAAGAACCACCTCTAAACCTGGTGTTAAAGAACCTGTGTGAGTCCTTCTTACAGGACAGAGATCAGAGAGCTTCAGAGGCTCTCTGCAGTCTGCACTCTGAGAAACTCAAACTCTTCTGTCTGGACCATCAGCAGCCAGTGTGTCTCGTCTGCAGAGATTCAGAAAAACACACCAACCACAGATTCAGACCCATCGATGAAGCTGCACGACAACACAAGAAGGAACTTGAGGAAACTCTGAAGCCCTTAAAGGAGAAGTTAAAGGTTTGTGAAGAAGTTAAAGTGAAGTTTGATCAAACAGCAGAACACATTAAGGTCCAGGCCCAACACACAGAGAGGCAGATTAAGGAGCAGTTTAAGAAGCTTCACCAGTTCCTAGAAGAGGAAGAGGAGGCCAGGATGGCTGCTCTGAGGGAGGAAGAGGAGCAGAAGAGTCAGATGATGAAGGAGAAGATGGAGGCTCTGAGCAGAGAGATAGCAGCTCTTTCACACACAGTCAGAGCCACAGAGGAGGAGCTGAGAGCTGAAGACGTCTCATTCCTGAACAACTACAAGGCTGCAGTGGAAAGAGTCCAGCGCTGCCCCCTGCTGGATGATCCACAGCTGCCCTCAGGAGCTCTGATAGACCAGGCCAAACACCTGGGCAACCTGGCCTTCAACATCTGGAACAACATGAAGGAGATGGTCTCCTACACTCCTGTCATTCTGGATCCAAACACTGCTCATCCAGACCTCATCCTGTCTGAAGATCTGACCAGTGTGAGATATGAAGAAGAAACACAGCAGCTTCCTGATAATCCAGAGAGGTTTGATTATCATTACTCTGTCCTGGGCTCTGAGGGCTTTAACTCAGGGACTCACAGCTGGGATGTCGAGGTTGGAGACAGTATATACTGGGAACTGGGTGTGTCATCAGAGTCTGTTCAGAGGAAGGGAGAAATACAGTCTGGACTATGGAGAATAGAGTTCTATTATTCTAAATACTCAGCATATTCACCATCAGCTCCCCTCACTTATCTCCCAGTGAAGAAGAAGTTCCAGAGGATCAGAGTGAATCTGGACTGGAACAGAGGAAATCTGTCGTTCTCTGATCCTGATACTAACACACACATACACACCTTCACACACACTTTCACTGACACACTGTTTCCATACATTTGGACTAATGATGAACTGAAGATTTCTCCACTGAAGGTCTCTGTGACAGTGAATCGATGATGATGATGACTATTGATGATGATGATGATGCCTATTGATGATTATTATTGTTGATGATGATGATATCTTAGTTTTAAAAGCAGCGTCAGGTTTGTTAAAATGTACATTTAATATTTTTGTTGGTTTTATTCACATTTGCACATTTTAACCTTTAAATTTGACTAAACCACACGGACACAAAAACATCACTGAATCTGTCGGAAATCTGTCGTTCTCTGATCCTGATACTAACTCTCTTATTGAATACTGTCCTGGAGCTGTATGCTACATTGGTAAATATAAGTTACTGATTTGTTTAGTTGAATATTGGTGTACCTGACAATTACAAATAAAAATAATGCTTTGAAACTTTCTGCTAAATCTGTACTCATGTATTTCAACTTACAAAATAAAAGTAGATATTTGAAGAATATTAATATTAAAAATAGTTAGTACATTACACTTCAGAACAAGTGGAGCGGTTGCATCACAAGAATTGGAGAAAGTTCTGACAAAACGTTTCTGCAGCAACACAATATTACAGGAAGTGAGGTACTTGCAGAACATTTTGCTGCTAATACTTCAACACTTTCAAAGTAGGATTTTCTGTGCAGGACTTTTACCAGTAATACATTATTTTGAAGTATTTTTACATAGTTTATATAAATACTTTTACTTAATTAAACTCTGAATACTGTTTCTACTGCTGCAGCTGCAGGAGAAAGACTGCCCTCTGCTGCTGCTTTACTGTAATAACACATAAATTACATGTAGAGACCTGCAGCAGCTGGATGTTAATAACAAGTTAAACTCTTTAATTACATAAGTCTCAAGTTTATTGTATTAATATAGCAACCCGACTTTGCACCAAAGTGGTTCACAAAGGCAGACACGTGTGCACATACAAGCATTAAGAGGAGCAAAATCAAAATAGAACAAAGTTTAAGCACAAATTTAAAACCCAAAGAAATCAGAGAACAAATAAAACAGATTCAAATACTTTTAATCAGAATAAAAGTTAGTCTTTAGATGTTTTTTAAAAGTATCAACAAACTCTTATTTTTTTTTTACTCCATTTAAGTGTCATTTAACAACAACATTAATACCTTTATACAAACTTAAGAAACTAAATATTTTACATTTAACAAACATGAAACATTTTATATGGTCAACCCCAATTTTTCCCAAAGTTATTCCCAAAAAAAACGGGAAAATTCTCCATTGGAAATGAATGTGAATTTTTTTTTAAAACCCAAAAAAGTTTCACCTTTTTTTGGAGTCACCTAGCTCTCTTATACCTGCACGTAGAAATGTGTTTAAAGGAGGAAACCTTGAGCTCTGAGGCGGAGCCATGGGCGGAGCGGGGAGGTTGCTATGGTTGCGAGGGCTGGATCTCGAGGACGTTGGTCAATCAACCTGTCAATCAGGCCGTAGCCCCGCCCCCTAATGCATACCCTGCTTTATCGTCACATATAAAATCAGGGAGGCCAAAATGTCCCAAATGAACATCATACTGCATTGAAGAAGGCTTTAAACTAGCGATTGAGACCATAAACACATTTTAAAAACGTTTACTGAGGTTAGAAATCAAGTGAGAAGTTGGTGAATTCTCCATTGACTTGTATAGAGACGGTCTCCCCCTGGTGGCCTTTTGCTAGAATGCAGCTCTAAGTTACTTCAGCGTTGGCCTCATTTCAGAGGACCAGAACTCCCTGCCTGGTTTTTCACATAACATGTAAACTTTTCAAACTAACAAAATTTAACCTTTTTTCAGAGTCACCTCGCTCTCTCATACCTGCACACAGAAATGTGAACTTGTGCTCTCTCCAAAACACCAAACTATTTTTACATAACATGTAAACTTTTCAAACTATGAGCAGTCAAACGAGGAGTGGAAATCACTTTTTCTTCAAAGTTAGAGTGGAAGCGGCAGTTAGTTTGAGTGAGAGAAGCAATAAAAAATAACCTTAATTTTTATTTTTAACTCAAGCTCACGGCCAAACCGTAAAAAGGAGACAAATAATTTTTGGTCAAAATGTAGACATAGGTGTTGGGATTCATAAAATGTGAAGTTGACAGGCGGGGTCTGCACAAAATTTAAACGAGGGGGCAGAGACTGGCAGCGATACCTGTCTCACTCCTCATTGACTATAATGTAATCGTCTTTTTTTTTCAAAAGAATCTCACTCTGTGTTCACACTGAGCTTACTCGCACATTTTAAGGAATATCTGAATAAAATAAACACTGTCAGAATCTGCCGGCTTCTGTGTCTCTCACAGTGTTTTTGGTTTTTGGACAGAAGTTATGGTTTTCACACAGTTTGCAATTGTTCGGGACCTTGTCAGAAGCTAAATTCTGGGGGAGTTTGAGAATTTCAAAGCAGAGTCTCACACATTGCCGTAGCAACCGCAGGGCCTTAGCTGCCCTTAGCAACCGTAGCTGGGCCTCAGCAACCTGTCGCTGGGCAGAAACTGAGCTACTTTTTTGTGATTGGCTAATCCCTGTCTGTCTGTTTTGCCAGTTAACTGAGCTAATTCATTTAATGGAGATTAATTCATGTTTACTGAGGACACAATAAATAGTTTTATTGTTTTGTATTGTAGTTTTATGATTTGTGGTGTATAAAAAGATTCAACATTTATCAATAGAAGATGAAAAAAATGTACATAATTATAATGAGTAATATAATTTCATACAACTAAGTACTTTAAAATAAAAAAAGTATAATAAAATCTACTCTCTTAATGATAAGATTTACTTGATTATTTCATAACAGTGATGTTCCTGTCTGTGAAAAAATGAAGTAGACTTTACTTAATTAGTTTAAATAAATATTATTTATGCTTAAATATAATTAACATTTACTTAATATTTTCAGGGATGTTAAGTTGTAACATCAGCAGCTGTCACTAACATTTGTGGTAGAAGACGCTGCTGTCTCTGGTCTTCAAGCCCAATTTCCACTGAGTCCGGCAGCGGCGCGTTACAGCTGCACCGCGGTCACCGGAGCTGATAGGTAACACTATAATCAATGAGAGAGTTTCTACCGGGAACGTTTCAGCAGCGTGTCAGCAACGTCTCAGCAGCGGCTCCCGCGCCGCAGCGCTATCAATAGGTAGCATTTCTATTTTTGACGGAGCCGTTGCCAGCTCGCGACAAGCTCAACAGAGCAGATTGCACCAGACAGGAAGTCCGACACTGAATCGGCATAATAAAACTTCCGTTTTTCAAAATAAAACAACCCGTGCAGCCTCACGATTGTATTTCAGCAACAAACAGGAATAAAACAGTAAGATAAAGACTCCATCTAGCTACGTAGCCTACTGACAGATGGGATAAGCACAAAAATCAAAGAAAATTACCAAATCAACCAAAATTGAGCAAGTTAACAAAACCGGGCCATTTAGTTGTGCTGCTACTACAGTAATTACTGTAGACTACAGGCACTCTTTTGGATTTGATTGGGCTGCTGTAATTACTGTATTAACAGTGCAACGTCATTTTAAATGGCAGATTTCTCTCCCAGAGCTCCGCTGCTGTAACGCTCCTGGTGTGAGTTGACGCCGGGCAGAGGACGGAGCTAAACCGTAGCACATCCGTTCCACACCGCTGACGGACCCAGTGGAAATCCCCAGTCAGAGTCAACTCACTTTCTTACTGACATCACTGAATGCTGACTGCCACATAACAGAGGAATGAATAACGTCCAGTTGGTCCACAGACTGAGTGAATGTTATATTAAAACTGTCTTTTCAGACCAACTCAGACACCATCTGTAGAAAGGCAAATCAGAGGTTGTTTTATCTGAGGAAACTGAGGTGTTTTAATGTTGACAAAAAGCTTCTTAAAATGTTTTATTCATCTTTCATTGAGTCCATTTTAACTTTTGCTTTGACCTGTTGGTTTGGTAACTTCAGCATTGCAAATAAGAACAAGTTGAGGAATGTGGTCAAACTCTGCCAAAAAACAATTAGTATTAACCTGAATGATCTTAAATATCTGTATCAAGCTATAGAGCCTCTCAGAGGGCAAAGGTCATTTTGGTGAACCCTCTCCATCCTCTTCATGTAGAGTTTCAGCTTCTCCCATCTAAGAGAAGCTATACTTTCCCCTGTAGAGACAAATCAAACAGGTATCTTAAATCATTTGTTCCTTCTGCCATTAGCTTTTTAAACAAGCTGTAGGTGAGCTTGTTGGGAAGGTTACACTGGTTAAACTGTGATGACTGTATGTATTTATTTATTTGTAGTATTTATATTGTTATGTAAGATTCATTGTGTTGTTGGCATGTGAGATATGCATGTTGTTACTTCTGTTGCAAACCAAATTGCCCTTCAGGGACCTTAAAGATTTTCAAATCAAATCAAATTGTCAGTATTTTAGAAACCCCCACCTCCTAAAAAAGAAAGAAAAGAATCATAAATCAGAGGAGCTCATGGGATCATTGAGGAGAGCCAAGCTTCCCCCGGCTCCCCTCTAGTTCACACCCTGACTGATGGATTATGTTGTGCGTATAACGTGCATTAAAAAGTGACACCAAGGGGTCCTGACTAAGTGTCTGTATGTGACATGTTGGGAGTGATAATGGACCAGACTATACATACAATATAATATAATCCCTGTCATTGAGGTTCTTTCATGGGAAGAAATAGTGGAGCTTTGAGTTGAGATGATCTTGTCACAGTACAGTAAGATAGGTGTGTTGAAGGGATTCCAGTGAGCTCAAGGCAAACTGGGTATGTCTGTCCAGCAAGAGTATTTACTCTCTCCCACTGACAGAGCTTCATGTTCTCTTCTCATGAAAGATATGCTGACATTATCATTATGAAACTAGTGTGTTTCTCTAAAAAGCTCCACCTCTTACACTATATATGAGAGGAAACAGGAAACAGGAAGTCAGTGTTCGGCTGTGACTGAAAGGAGGCAGACAGACGGTGGGACTTAAACTGAGGGAGGACAGTTACAGCAGGGAGCACTGAAGTCCTGAAGCAGTGAAATAATTCAACTTCAACCTGCTGCTGACTGAAAAAACACCAAAGTTAAAGTAAGTGAAGAAACTTTGTACAGCAGGGAGGGAACCACAACTGACTTCCTGTTTTAACGTCTAGCATGTGGTTTTCAACTTCACTCAGAGACTAAATGACTCATCGTTAACACGTCATATATTGTTAATATATCATCAATATATCATTAATACATTGTTAAATGTGTAATCTGACTGGAATCAGACAGTTTTGTGTTTGAATCGTTTGTCTCAACTCTGTGACATCATCATTTAATCGGTTTCCTCTCTCTGGAGGTTCCTATCGTCCAATCACATCGCAGCGATCGGGGTTGGTTTGTTCTTGAAAGCTGGTTGCTGATTGGCTGCTGAGTGAGGAAGAGGTATTCAGTTTAAAGCTGAGAGACAGCAGCTCTGCTCGGACCGCTCACACAGCGACACACGGTGAGTCCTGCAGCTACATGAATCAGCTGTTTATACACCTGCATGTATATATACTGTGTGTGAGTTCATGTGGTACTGCAGCAGCTGTGTGTTTGTTCTCTCTGTGCTTTAAATGAGAAGTGAAGCCTGCTACTCAGCTCTGCTTTTCTGTGATGAGTGAATGACATCAAACTGTTTTAACTCTCAGGTTTGTGCAGCAGCAAACAGTAACAGGAGGACAGTTACAGCAGGGAGCACTGAAGTCCTGAAGCAGTGAAATAATTCAACTTCAACCTGCTGCTGACTGAAAAAACACCAAAGTGAAAGTAAGTGAAGAAACTTTGTACAGCAGGAAGGGAACCACAACTGACTTCCTGTTTTAACGTCTTGTCTGCTATATAAACACACTTCCCTTCACAATATATGCAAAGGCAGCAGTAAACAGATCATATAACTCACCAAAATTACACAATATATCAAGACAGAGCAGGTCATGATCATTGTGAGGGTTAGGGTTAGAGTTCAGCTGACTGAATAAATAAAACACCAGGATTAACTAAACCTGGCTGTTAGTCTGGTCTGGAGCAGGCTAGTCGCACAGAATAAATCTCCATGGTAACAGAATAAATCTCCATGGTAACTTATGCCCCTCTGCTTTCATGCAACTGAATTATGGCTACATTTAGCCAGGATAACCGGAAAATCCCGGCTTCATCCGCTATCTAGGTTTAGTGCAACATTCGTCAGAGCCATTAGAGAGAGACGTGTTTTCTCTACCGCTCTGTTCAGATCGTCTTCACAGCCTACCAGAACTTCCCAGGAGCCTATCAGCGCTCTGCATGCAAATGTAGGAGAAGAGAGGGGAAAGTAAAGGTCTGATGGTAACCAGTGATGGGAATAACGCTGTTACTTTTTTCAGTAACGGGTAATGTAACTAATTACTATTTCCATGGTTACTACGCCGTTACGTTACTTAATTAAATGAGGCACGTTACAAACTGAAGCTAATCTACTCAGTGAACCTGTTCTCATCCAACTCTGCTCTCAGCCACAAAAGAAGGGAGGGGCGGGACAACCGTGATGATGATTGGTTAAGGCAGAGTAAGATTTCATGGTAAGCCAATAAGAGGCAGCCTCACACACACAAACTAGCAGAAGCTGCAGCAATGGCGAGTTGGGAGGAAAAGGTTGCGTTTTTAAACTGGAAGTAGAGACACTACTTTAATCTCCTGGAGGTAAAAGGCGGGAACATACATGTGAAATGTAGATTATGTATCAGAGCGTCCGTTACAAGCAACTCTAACCTAATGAAGCATCTCTCAACGGCACACGCCACTACAAACCTGTGGCCAAAAACACAGAACAGACACATTTATACTTTTTTTTTAAAATTATCATTTTTTAAAGTAACGCAATAGTTACTTTCCCTGGTAACTAGTTACTTTTATAATGGAGTAATTCAGTTACTAACTCAGTTACTTTTTGGGAGAAGTAACTGTAACTATAACTAATTACTTTTGAAAAGTAACGTGCCCAACACTGATGGTAACTACCTGAGACCATGAGGAGTCAACGCAGAACAGAACCAGAATCTAAATGTGTGGGAACATTTTAAAGTATATTTTTTGGGGGCTTTTTGCCTTTAATGGACAGACAAGTAGAGAGAGACAGGAAACTGGAGGCAGAGAGGGGGAGTGATACGCAGGATAGGACCGCTGGGTGCGGGATATGAACCGGGGTCGCCTGCAATGAGGACTGTAGCCTCAGCACATGGGGCGGGTGCTCTTACCACTGAGCTAAACACCGCCACCGTGTGGGAACATTTTAGATTCAGCTTTGGGTACGATGACAAGGACAAAAACACGTCAACAAACAGCACAGTGTGCAAACATTGCTTTGCACTGTTTTTAATGATATCATCAAAAAAAATACCGTACGCACACAAGGCTTAAAGTTTGCCAGATACGGAAACTATAGCTAATCAGTTACAAACATCAACATCACCAACAACAATTATAATGTGTGCTGTGTTGCTTCTTTCTCATAACCTCACACACAAATCATACCACTGCACAATAATACAGGCCTAGACTCACACACACACACACACACACACACACACATTGTATAACCTATGCACAATGTTAAATCTGAAGTGGGTTAAGTCCAACAGTAATCAGAGCTGAGCAGACGGTGCTGCCATAATAAAAAACACCAGAGTAATTTAGGTTTGATGTTTTGCTTTTCATGAGGTTTCTACGGTGGCCGAGAAGGGTCATAACACATGCAAATGCCAAAACACCTGCTTAGTCAGAAAACACCTTCATCGATGTTAAAAATATTCACAACACGAGCAAATAGGGAAACGAACTGCAAACTAGGTGAAAACGGAAATGTTTCCAGGGGGACCATAATCAGCGTCGGACCCACGCGGGGCAACAGCGCCCCCTATAAATTAAAAATGAATATAGTCATATGACTCACCGTTTTGAACGTTTAACAATTATCTGAGTACTTAATATGTTGGAATCACACATTACACTTACCTCTCTGGAAACAATTCTGTGTTTCTTTGTTTTCGGAAACTGGATGTGGGTCCGTCGCTGATAATGGTCCCCCTGTAAACATTTCCGTTTTCACCTAGTTTGCAGTTTGTTTCCCTATTTGCTCGTGTTGTGAATATTTTTAACATCAATGAAGGTGTTTTCTTAATTTGTAGATGTTTTTGCATTTGCATGTGTTATGACCCTTCTCAGCCACCGTAGGTTTCTACTCCAAAACAGTCCAATGAATCACCACAAAGGGTCTGAATGGTTACTGCAGGTCTCGTTCTCCTGTCTTCTTTCTCCTGATACTTATTATTATTATTATTATCTTTTTATTTTCCTAATCATGCTGAAAGAAGTGGGCAGACAGCGTTCCTCTGTCCACTACATCCCTGTTTGCAACTATCAGCTACTCATCATGTAACACATCCAACGTGTCTCACTTAACGTCACCATCACCCAGCTGTATCGCTTGTTAGCGGAGCTGCATGAAAAGCTGCTTCATCAGTTAAAACACAACCGTCTATTGCAGCCGCCGTCCAACAACAGTTTTCAACCAAGTCAGAAAAACATGAATAAATAATGAAAGCAGCGTCTTCATAGTGAAAGACCTGCAGCCCTATTCAGTGGTTATGAACATCAGATTCAAATAATGAAAACAACTGAACCTCGTTATTATATAAAACATAAAGAACCTGCTGGATGTTAGAGTTAAAATAATATTAAGATACAGAAACTGTATCGTTACTGTGGCCCAAAAACCGTGATGCAAACCGAACCGTGGGCACATTGTACCGTTGCATCCCTAGAAGTTAGTAGAGGAGGGAGGGGAGCCATGACTGACTGTACTTTCTGTCTGCTGTGTTTTCAGCTTCACTCAGAGACTAAATGGCTTCCAGATCAGAGGAGGATCTCTGCTGTCCGGTCTGTCATGAGGTCTTTAGAGATCCTGTTCTTCTGTCATGTAGCCACAGCTTCTGTAAAGACTGTCTGAAGAGCTGGTGGAGACAGAAACCAGCACATGAGTGTCCAGTTTGTAAGAGAAGATCTTCAAAGGAACTTCCACCTTGTAACCTGGCGTTAAAGAACCTGTGTGAGTCCTTCTTACAGGACAGAGATCAGAGAGCTTCAGAGGATCTCTGCAGTCTGCACTCTGAGAAACTCAAACTCTTCTGTCTGGACCATCAGCAGCCAGTGTGTGTCGTCTGCAGAGATTCAGAAAAACACACCAACCACAGATTCAGACCCATCGATGAAGCTGCACAACAACACAAGAAGGAACTTGAGGAAACTCTGAAGCCCTTAAAGGAGAAGTTAAAGGTTAGTGAAGAAGTTAAAGTGAAGTTTGATCAAACAGCAAAACACATTAAGGTCCAGGCCCAACACACAGAGAGGCAGATTAAGGAGCAGTTTAAGAAGCTTCACCAGTTTCTAGAAGAGGAAGAGGAGGCCAGGATGGCTGCTCTGAGGGAGGAAGAGGAGCAGAAGAGTCAGATGATGAAGGAGAAGATGGAGGCTCTGAGCAGAGAGATAGCAGCTCTTTCACACACAGTCAGAGCCACAGAGGAGGAGCTGAGAGCTGAAGACGTCTCATTCCTGAACAACTACAAGGCTGCAGTGGAAAGAGTCCAGCGCTGCCCCCTGCTGGATGATCCACAGCTGCCCTCAGGAGCTCTGATAGACCAGGCCAAACACCTGGGCAACCTGGCCTTCAACATCTGGAACAACATGAAAGAGATGGTCTCCTACACTCCTGTCATTATGGATCCAAACACTGCTCATCCAATACTCATCCTGTCTGAAGATCTGACCAGTGTGAGATATGGAGGAGAGAAACAGCAGCTTCCTGATAATCCAGAGAGGTTTGACTCGTCTATCTCTATCCTGGGCTCTGAGGGCTTTAACTCAGGGACTCACAGCTGGGTTGTCGAGGTTGGAGACAGTAAAGACTGGTTACTGGGTTTCTTATCAGAGTCTGTTCAGAGAAAGGGACGCATCCAGTCTGGATTATGGAGAATAAGGTTCTGTGATGATAAATACTATGCATGGTCACCACCAGCTCCCAACACTGTTCTCCCAGTGAAGAAGAAGCTCCAGAGGATCAGAGTGAATCTGGACTGGAACAGAGGAAATCTGTCGTTCTCTGATCCTGATACTAACACACACATACACACCTTCAAACACACTTTCACTGACACACTGTTTCCATTCATTAACACTAGGGATAAACTGAAGATTTCTCCACTGAAGGTCTCTGTGACAAAGCAACAGGTGTGATGGATGTCTGTAGTTTGTCCATAAAGTGATGTGTATGTTTCTTTAAGGACTGCTGGACTATTCAGTATTGTGTTAGGTGATTGGTTAGATGTGTGTTCTGTTGACCAATCAGAGATTAGTACCATAGAGGGATAATTTGGGGCAGTAATCAGTGAAGGATGGCGACCAGAGTTATATTGAGCTGAGTGTGAGTTTTGGTTTATCAGTTATATACAGTATACTGCATTAAGACAATGTATTGCTATTTCACATTTTGTGTATAATTAGAGATTGAGAGAGAATTTGTATTTTGTTAACTTCCACTGGATTGTTGAGGATCACATGTAGATGATGATGGAGATGTAGCCTACATGGATATATTTGAGTTTCCAATTTTAACAGTTAATAATTCTGTACATATCTAAAGCGTCATCTGGATTAATAGTTTGTTATATCATGTTTCTGTTTCAGAGGATTGTGTTCAATTAATCAGTAAAATAGCAAATACAAAAAGTTAAATACAAAACAAATAATTTTAAAAAATCATAAAACATTACAGAATCCAGATTATGTACAATAATCTTTAGTCATCAGAGCATTTTTTAGTTTAGTTCTGGGCAAAGAGAGAATCAGTAAATGCAAATGTCTATTCCATAACTGGGCTCTATGTCATTTGTGCCACAGGTGCTTTGAGTTATTCTCAAAAAAAACGGGAAAATTCTCCATTGTAAATGAATGGGAATTATTTTTTACACCCACTAAAATTTCACCTTTTTTCTGAATCACCTAGCTCTTTCATACTTGCATGTAGAAATGTGATTCAAACTTTAAAACGGAGGAAAACTTGTGCTTTCTCCAAAACACCAAACTATTTTTACATGACATGTAAACATTTCAAACTATGAGCAGTCAAACGAGGAGTGGAAATCACTTTTTCTTCAAAGTTAGAGTGGTAGCGGCAGTTAGCTTGAGTGAGAGAAGCAGTAAAAAATAACCTTAATTTTTATTTTTAACTCGAGCTCACGGCCAAACCGTAAAAAGGAGACTAATAATGTTTGGTCAAAATGTAGACATAGGTGTTGGGATTCATAAAATGTGAAGTTGACAGGCGGGGTCTGCACAAAATTTAAACGGGGGGACGAGACCGGCAGCAATACCTGTCTCGCTCCCCATTGACCCTAATGTAATCCTCTTCTTTTTTCAAAAGAATCTCACTCTGTGTTCACACTGAGCTTACTCGCTCATTTTAAGGAATATCTGAATAAAATAAACACTGTCAGAATCTGCCGGCTTCTGTGTCTCTCACAGTGTTTTCGGTTTTTGGACAGGAGTTACGGTTTTCTCACAGTTTGCAATTGTTCAGGACCTTGTTAGAAGCCAAATTCTGAGAATTTTTTCCAAGCAGATTCTCACACATCGCCGTAGCAACCGTAGAACCTTAGCTGCCCTTAGCAACCGCAGGGCCTTAGCAACCTGTCGCTGGGCAGAAACTGAGCTACTTTATTCTGATTGGCTAATTCCTGTCTGTCTGTTTTGCCAGTTAACTGAGCTAATTCATTTAATGGATTAATTCATGTTTACTGAAGACAAAATACATAGTTTTATTGTTTGTATTGTAGTTGTATGATTTGTGGTGTATAAAAAGATTCAACATTTATCGATAGAAGATGAACAAAATGTACATAATTATAATGAGTAATATAATTTCATACAACTAAGTACTTTAAAATAAACAAGTATAATAAAATCTACTCTCTAAATGATAAGATATACTTCATTATTTCATAACACTGATGTTCCTGTCTGTGAAGAAATTAAGTAGACTTTACTTAATTAGTTTAAATAAATATTATTTATGCCATTTAACAATGTAGGTGGATATATCAGTCATTTAAATTGACAATTGAAACTATGATATAATGCAAACTGACAATATAAATATTAGAGACTGAAACTACAAAATGACTTGTACACAGTTACTTTTCCACAAAGCAAACTGAATATTTATTAATTACTTTATTCATTTAATTGAAATATTGATGATTGAGGTTATGATTTGGCTCCCTGACTGATGAAACCACTCGTGAGACGTTTTTTGGCATCTAATTCATGTTAAATAATTAATTTTTTTTAACCTCTGTGACGTCTTCACAACAGCTGAGACAGCATTTACAGCACGGGTCATTTTTCCTCTTTCTTTGGCTTTTTTCAGGATCTTTAATTCCACTAACTAAATAATAATCTGTGTTTCTGTTGATCTGTTTCTGAGAGCAGGACCTCAGTCTGAGAGCTCATAAAGTTCTTCATCTAAGTCTTTGGTGCCATTTCCATGAATGGAGCTTCTCTACAACCTGCTGGACAGATGACCTTATATGGTATTTTGAGGGCGTCATTCATGTTAATTTACTCTTCTCAGGAATGTACGTTCATTTAGAACAGGTGGGATTCATCATGTTTACGAAGGTCATTTATGACTGTTTCATGGTGATACTAGTGTTATATAAAGTGTTATCATAAATTCAGCCTCACACAAAAGGTATGACGGATTTAGGAAAAAAAAATACAGACATGTTCTTGCATCTGGCCCAATGAGAGTTTATTTTCTGAGCTTCATGCGGGTCATGATGTTCTGTACTTTAGACATAAAATCACATCAAATCTGTTAATCTTTAGTCTTTAAAGTTGATGGTTGGTGTATTGTTGAACTTTGGACTGAAACACACCCTGTGTTACTATGAAGCTACAACATTTATCAGAAGAGATCTGACAAAGCTCCGCCCCTCACCTGACTCACCTGAGACAAACCAGGAAACAGTTTATTGTTGGTCTCTAAAGAGACACACAGACTGAAAAACAGAGCATCAGATTCACCTTCAGACCAAACTAACAACTTCCTCTGAGTGAGTACAGCTACAGGAGAGAAAAGTGGAAAACTAGAACTCTGCTGCTTCAACCTGCTGACTCTCCACACACTGAAGGTGAGTTTGACTAAAAACTGGAGTCACACTGAAAGTAAAGGTCAGTGAAGTTAGTAGAGGAGGGATTCAATCCGTCCTGTTCGGTTCAATACATAAAAGAGACCCGTGATAGTTCGGTACACCTGTCATAAAACTTTTATTTTCTATTCTTGGGCCTTGTACGTGCACGTTGTGCATTTAGAGATACTCAGGACTAGAGGGCTGCTACACAAGAGCAGGATTCAGAAATCCAGGATAACTGAAAAGGTGAGGCTCGACAAAGTGTCATCAGTTCATTCTGGCTTAATCTGTTGCATGTTCACCAGGCCAGGATGAGGATATGAAGCTATGTGAAGCCAGGTCTAAGTCATTCATTTAAGTGCGTGTTCATGGCTTTCTTAAATAGACTCGATCAATCAGATTTACTGATGCAGACATGGAAAAACACGAGCTGCACACTTCTCACCAAGTGAGCAACAGCTTCCAGTGGAAACTAATGAGGAGCTGAAACATAAATGTTAAAAGAGAAATAAGTCTGACGTAATTAAACTGAGAGGAAAAGCCTGAAAGACTAATTACAAACATTTAACAGTGCAAAAATTTACAGCCATATGTGCAAATATCTCTCTCTCTCTCTCTCTCTCTCTCTCTCTCTCTCTCTCTCTCTCTCTCTCTCTCTCTCTCTCTCTCTCTCTCTCTCTCTCTCTCTCTCCCTCCCTCTCTCTCTGTCTCTCTCTCTCTCTCTCTCTCTCTCTCTCTCTCTCTCTCTCTCTCTCTCTGTCTCTGTGTATGTATGTGTAAATGAATTACTTAGAGGTCAGGGAAGGTGTTGAAGACATGCACCAGTGATTTCAACAGCCTACCAAATCTGGTAGATCAGTAAACAGAGCGTTTATGCAGATTTCCAGCATCTCTAACAGAATATAAGAACATGCTTCTTATGAAGAAACGTAGTGAAACACAGATCATGTGTGGATGGTGAGGGCTCTGCACTGCACGCTGCTGAACTTTGGGACCCAGCAGTCTGCACAGAAAGCTCCTCTCAGTATTAGAGCTTCTTCATCTAACACGTTAACATCCAAACAAGGGCAAGCTGTTGTGAAGAAAGAAACATGTGAATAGGACTTTATGTATTACACTCACTGACTTCATTAAATCCATCTTTGCTTCATCAGCTGTTTCTAATCATCTAAAAACCTCCAGTAATATTCATCAAACCTCAGACCTCAATATGAACCACAGTCTGCATAAAACGATATGACAGTAAGCCAAGCTAATAATGTCTGCAGATGATCATGAAAAATATAATTATGACTTATTAAATGATAATGTCTCTGTGGTATTTTAATGCAGGCTAATAAAAATGAGACAAGCTACAAACAGAGAACCATGATATAACTTTAAAACACATTTATTTCCAACTGGAGTGACATTTTGTGATTTGACCAAATCTGTGATTTTACTTATTTTTACATTTAATATTGCCTCTACTACTGTGAGTAATAGTACGCTGTTGATTCAAAGTAGACACGCAAATAACCTGCTGGATGTTAGAGTTAAAATAATATTAAGATACAGAAACCGTATCGTTACTGTGGCCCAAAAACCGTGATGCAAACCGAACCGTGGGCACATTGTACCGTTGCATCCCTAGAAGTTAGTAGAGGAGGGAGGGGAGCCATGACTGACTGTACTTTCTGTCTGCTGTGTTTTCAGCTTCACTCAGAGACTAAATGGCTTCCAGATCAGAGGAGGATCTCTGCTGTCCGGTCTGTCATGAGGTCTTTAGAGATCCTGTTGTTCTGTCATGTAGCCACAGCTTCTGTAAAGACTGTCTGAAGAGCTGGTGGAGAGAGAAACCAGCACATGAGTGTCCAGTTTGTAAGAGAAGATCTTCAAGGACTGATCCACCTCGTAACCTGGTGTTAAAGAACCTGTGTGAGTCCTTCTTACAGGACAGAGATCAGAGAGCTTCAGAGACTCTCTGCAGTCTGCACTCTGAGAAACTCAAACTCTTCTGTCTGGACCATCAGCAGCCAGTGTGTGTCGTCTGCAGAGATTCAGAAAAACACACCAACCACAGATTCAGACCCATCGATGAAGCTGCACCACAACACAAGAAGGAACTTGAGGACACTCTGAAGCCCTTAAAGGAGAAGTTAAAGGTTTGTGAAGAAGTTAAAGTGAAGTTTGATGAAACAGCAGAACACATTAAGGTCCAGGCCCAACACACAGAGAGGCAGATTAAGGAGCAGTTTAAGAAGCTTCACCAGTTTCTAGAAGAGGAAGAGGAGGCCAGGATGGCTGCTCTGAGGGAGGAAGAGGAGCAGAAGAGTCAGATGATGAAGGAGAAGATGGAGGCTCTGAGCAGAGAGATAGCAGCTCTTTCACACACAGTCAGAGCCACAGAGGAGGAGCTGAGAGCTGAAGACGTCTCATTCCTGAACAACTACAAGGCTGCAGTGGAAAGAGTCCAGTGCTGCCCCCTGCTGGATGATCTACAGCTGCCCTCAGGAGCTCTGATAGACCAGGCCAAACACCTGGGCAACCTGGCCTTCAACATCTGGAACAACATGAAGGAGATGGTCTCCTACACTCCTGTCATTCTGGATCCAAACACTGCTGGTCCAGTACTCATCCTGTCTGAAGATCTGACCAGTGTGAGATGTGAAGGAAGGAGACAGCTTCCTGATAATCCAGAGAGGTTCAACTTCTTCTTCTCTGTCCTGGGCTCTGAGGGCTTTAACTCAGGGACTCACAGCTGGGATGTCGAGGTTGGAGACAATAAATACTGGTCACTGGGTGTGTCATCAGAGTCTGTTCAGAGGAAGAGAGACATGGAGTCTGGATTATGGAGAATAGAGCTCTATAATGATGAATATTCAGCATGGCCAACACCAGCTCCCCTCACTGTTCTCCCAGTGAAGAAGAAGCTCCAGAGGATCAGAGTGAATCTGGACTGGAACAGAGGAAATCTGTCGTTCTCTGATCCTGATACTAACACACACATACACACCTTCACACACACTTTCACTGACACACTGTTTCCATACATTAGAACTTGGGATAAACTCCCACTGGAGATTTCTCCACTGAAGGTCTCTGTGACAATGAATCGATGATGATGATTATTGATGTTGATGATGATGATGACTATTGATGATGATGATTATTGATGATGATGATGATGATTATTGATGATGATGATGATCACTATTGGTGATAATGATGATGATGATTGATGATATCTTAGTTTTAAAATCAGTGTCAGGTTTGTTAAAATGTACATTTAATATTTTTGTTGGTTTAATTCACATTTGCACCAAATAATTATTCATATGTTTGTTTTCACATTTTAACGTCTTTAAATTTGACTAAACCACATGGACACAAAAACATCACTGAATCTGTCGGAAATCTGTCGTTCTCTGATCCTGATACTAACTCTCTCAATGAATCCTGTCCTGGAGCTGTATGCTACATTGGTAAATATAAGTTATTGATTAGTTTAGTTGAATATTGGTGTACCTGACAATTACAAATAAAAATAATGCTTTGAAACTTTCTGCTAAATCTGTACTCATGTATTTCAACTTACAAAATAAAAGTAGATATTTGAAGAATATTAATATTAAAAATAGTTAGTACATTACACTTCAGAACAAGTGGAGCGGTTGCATCACAAGAATTGGAGAAAGTTCTGACAAAACGTTTCTGCAGCAACACAATATTACAGGAAGTGAGGTACTTGCAGAACATTTTGCTGCTAATACTTAAACACTTTCAAAGTAGGATTTTCTGTGCAGGACTTTTACCAGTAATACATTATTTTGAAGTATTTTTACATAGTTTATATTAATACTTTTACTTAATTAAACTCTGAATACTGTTTCTACTGCTGCTGCAGCAGCAGGAGAAAGACTGCCCTCTGCTGCTGCTTTACTGTAATAACACATAAATACATGTAGAGACCTGCAGCAGCTGGATGTTAATAACAAGTTAAACTCTTTAATTACATAAGTCTCAAGTTTATTTTATTAATATAGCAACCCGACTTTGCACCAAAGTGGTTCACAAAGGCAGACACATGTGTGCACATACAAGCATTAAGAGGAGCAAAATCAAAATAGAACAAAGTTTAAGCACAAATTTAAAACCCAAAGAAATCAGAGAACAAATAAAACAGATTCAAATACACGTCAGAGAATAAAAGTTAGTCTTTAGATGTTTTTTTAAAAGTATCAACAAACTCTTATTTTTTTTACTCCATTCAAGTGTTTTTTACATTTATTTGCATGAACAACAATATAAATACCTTTATACAAACTTAAGAAACTAAATATTTTACATTTAACAAACATGAAACATTTTATATGGTCAACCCCAAGTTTTCCCAAAGTTATTCCCAAAAAAAAACGGGAAAATTCTCCATTGGAAATGAATGTGAATTTTTTTTTAAAACCCAAAAAAGTTTCACCTTTTTTTGGAGTCACCTAGCTCTCTTATACTTGCACGTAGAAATGTGTTTAAAGGAGGAAACCTTGTGCTCTGAGGCGGAGCCATGGGCGGAGCGGGGAGGTTGCTATGGTTGCGAGGGCTGGATCTCGAGGACGTTGGTCAATCAACCTGTCAATCAGGATTTAGCCACGCCCTAATGCATACCCTGCTTTATCGTCACATATAAAATCAGGGAGGCCAAAATGTCCCAAATGAACATCATACTGCATTGAAGAAGGCTTTAAACTAGCGATTGAGACCATAAACACATTTTGAAAACGTTTACTGAGGTTAGAAATCAAGTGAGAAATTGGTGAATTCTCCATTGACTTGTATAGAGACGGTCGCCCCCTGGTGGCCTTTTGATAGAATGCAGCTCTAAGTTACTTCCTGGTTGGCTTCTTTTCAGAGGACCAGAACTCCCCGCCTGGTTTTTACATAATATGTAAACTTTTCAAACTAACAAAATTTCACCTTTTTTCAGAGTCACCTAGCTCTCTCATAACTGCACACAGAAATGTGATTCATTCATTTAAAACGGAGGAAAACTTGTGCTCTCTCCAAAACACCAAACTATTTTTACATAACATGTAAACTTGTCAAACTATGAGCAGTCAAACGAGGAGTGGAAATCACTTTTTCTTCTAAGTTAGAGTGGAAGCGGCAGTTAGCTTGAGTGAGAGAAGCAATAAAAAATAACCTTCATTTTTATTTTTAACTCGAGCTCACGGCCAAACCGTAAAAGGGGGACAAATAATTTTTGGTCAAAATGTAGACATAGGTGTTGGGATTCATAAAATGTGAAGTTGACAGGCGGGGTCTGCACAAAATTTAAACGAGGGGGCAGAGACTGGCAGCGATACCTCATTGACTCTAATGTAATCGTCTTTTTTTTTCAAAAGAATCTCACTCTGTGTTCGCACTGAGCTTACTCGCTCATTTTAAAGAATATCTGAATAAAATAAACACTGTCAGAATCTGCCGGCTTCTGTGTCTCTCACAGTGTTTTCGGTTTTTGGACAGGAGTTACGGTTTTCTCACAGTTTGCAATTGTTCAGGACCTTGTTAGAAGCCAAATTCTGGGGGAGTTTGAGAATTTCAAAGCAGAGTCTCACACATTGCCGTAGCAACCGCAGGGCCTTAGCTGCCCTTAGCAACCGTAGCTGGGCCTTAGCAACCTGTCGCTGGGCAGAAACTGAGCTACTTTTTTGTGATTGGCTAATCCCTGTCTGTCTGTTTTGCCAGTTAACTGAGCTAATTCATTTGAATGGAGATTAATTCATGTTTACTGAAGACAAAATACATAGTTTTATTGTTTTGTATTGTAGTTGTATGATTTGTGGTGTATAAAAAGATTCAACATTTATCAATAGAAGATGAAAAAAATGTACATAATTATAATGAGTAATATAATTTCATACAACTAAGTACTTTAAAATAAAAATAGTGTAATAAAATCTACTCTCTTAATGATAAGATTTACTTGATTATTTCATAACAGTGATGTTCCTGTCTGTGAAAAAATGAAGTAGACTTTACTTAATTAGTTTAAATAAATATCATTTATGCTTAAATATGATTAACATTTACTTAATATATTCAGGGATGTTAAGTTGTAACATCAGCAGCTGTCACTAACATTTGTGGCAGAAGACGCTGCTGTCTCTGGTCTTCAGAGTCAACTCACTTGGATTTTCTTACTGACATCACTGAATGCTGACTGCCACATAACAGAGGAATGAATAATGTCCAGTTGGTGCACAGACTGAGTGAATGTTATATTAAAACTGTCCAACTCAGATGCCATCTGTAGAAAGGCAAATCAGAGGTTGTTTTATCTGAGGAAACTGAGGTGTTTTAATGTTGACAAAAAGCTTCTTAAAATGTTTTATTCATCTTTTATTGAGTCCATTTTAACTTTTGCTTTAATCTGTTGGTTTTGGTAACTTCAAATAAGAACAAGTTGAGGAATGTGGTCAAACTCTGCCAAAAAAACAATTTGCATTAACCTGAATGATCTTAAATATCTGTATCAAGCTATAGACCCACTCAGAGGTCAAAGGTCATGTTGGTGAACCCTCTCCATCCTCTTCATCCTCTTCATCCTCTTCATGTAGAGTTTCAGCTTCTCCCATCTAAGAGAAGCTATACTTTCCCCTGTAGAGACAAATCAAACAGGTATCTTAAATCATTTGTTCCTTCTGCCATTAGATTTTTAAACAAGCTGTAGGCGAGCTTGTTGGGAATGTTACACCGGTTAAACTGTGATGACTGTATGTATTTATTTATTTGTAGTATTTATATTGTTATGTAAGATTCATTGTGTTGTTGGCATGTGAGATGTGCATTTTGTTACTTCTGTTGCAAACCAAATTGCCCTTCAGGGACATTAAAGATTTTCAAATCAAATCAAATTGTCAGCATTTTAGAAACCCCCACCTCCTAAAAAAGAAAGAAAAGAATCATAAATCAGAGGAGCTCATGGGATCATTGAGGAGAGCCAAGCTTCCCCCGGCTCCCCTCTAGTTCACACCCTGACTAATGGATTATGTTGTGCGTATAACGTGCATTAAAAAGTGACACCAAGGGGTCCTGACCAAGTGTCTGTATGTGACATGTTGGGAGTGATAATGGACCAGAATATACATACAATATAATATACTTATGCTGACATTATCATTATGAAACTAGTGTGTTTCTCTAAAAAGCTCCACCTCTTACACTATATCTGACAGGAAACAGGAAGTCAGTGTTTGAAAGGAGGCAGACAGACGGTGGGACTTAAACTGAGGGAGGACAGTTACAGCAGGGAGCACTGAAGTCCTGAAGCAGTGAAATAATTCAACTTCAACCTGATGCTGACTGAAAAACACCAAAGTTAAAGTAAGTGAAGAAACTTTGTACAGCAGGGAGGGAACCACAACTGACTTCCTGTTTTAACGTCTAGCATGTGGTTTTCAGCTCCACTCAGAGACTAAATGACTCATCGTTAACACGTCATATATTGTTAATATATCATCAATATATCATTAATACATTGTTAAATGTGTAATCTGACTGGAATCGTACAGTTTTGTGTTTGAATCGTTTGTCTCAACTCTGTGACATCATCATTAAGTCGGTTTCCTCTCTCTGGAGGTTCCTATCGTCCAATCACATTGCAGTGATCGGGGTTTGTTTTTGAAAGCTGGTTGCTGATTGGCTGCTGAGTGAGGGAGAGGTGTTCAGTTTAAATCTGAGAGACAGCAGCTCTGCTCGGACCGCTCACACAGCGACACAAGGTGAGTCCTGCAGCTACATGAATCAGCTGTTTATACACCTGCATGTATATATACTGTGTGTGAGTTCATGTGGTACTGCAGCAGCTGTGTGTTTGTTCTCTCTGTGCTTTAAATGAGAAGTGAAGCCTGCTACTCAGCTCTGCTTTTCTGTGATGAGTGAATGACATCAAACTGTTTTAACTCTCAGTAACAGTAACAGGAGGACAGTTACAGCAGGGAGCACTGAAGTCCTGAAGCAGTGAAATAATTCAACTTCAACCTGCTGCTGACTGAAAAAACACCAAAGTTAAAGTAAGTGAAGAAACTTTGTACAGCAGGGAGGGAACCACAACTGACTTCCTGTTTTAACGTCTTGTCTGCTATGTAAACACACCTCCCTTCACAATATATGCAAAGGCAGCAGGAAACAGATCATATAACTCACCAAATTACACAATATATCAAGACAGAGCAGGTTATGATCATTGTGAGGGTTAGGGTTAGGGTTAGGGTTCAGCTGACTGAATAAATAAAACACCAGGATTAACTAAACCTGGCTGTTAATCTGGTCTGGAGCAGGCTAGCCGCACAGAATAAATCTCCATGGTAACAGAATAAATCTCCATGGTAACAGAATAAATCTCCATGGTAATTTATGCCCTCTGCTTTCATGCAACTGAATTACGGCTAAATTCAGCCAGGATAACCGGAAAATCCCGGCTTCATCCGCTATCTAGGTTTAGTGCAACATTCGTCAGAGCCATTAGAGAGAGACGTGTTTTCTCTACCGCTCTGTTCAGATCGTCTTCACAGCCTACCAGAATTTCCCAGGAGCCTATCAGCGCTCTGCATGCAAATGTAGGAGAAGAGAGGGGAAAGTAAAGGTCTGATGGTAACCAGTGATGGGAATAACGGCGTTACTTTTTTCAGTAACGGGTAATGTAACTAATTACTATTTCCATGGTTACAACGCCGTTACGTTACTTAATTAAATGAGGCACGTTACAAACTGAAGCTAATCTACTCAGTGAACCTGTTCTCATCCAACTTTGCTCTCAGCCACAAAAGACGGGAGGGGCGGGACAACCGTGATGATGATTGGTTAAGGCAGAGTAAGATTTCATGGTAAGCCAATCAGAGGCAGCCTCACACACACAAGCTAGCAGAAGCTGCAGCGATGGCGAGTTCAGAGGAAAAGGTTGCGTTTTTAAACAGGAAGTACAGACACTACTTTAATGTCCTGGAGGTAAAAGGCAGGAACATACATGTGAAATGTACATTATGTATCAGAGCGTCCGTTACAAGCAACTCTAACCTAATGAAGCATCTCTCAACGGCACACGCCACTACAACACTTGTGGCCAAAAACACAGAACAGACATATTTATACTTTTTAAAAAATATATTATTTTTTAAAGTAACGCAATAGTTACTTTCCCTGGTAACTAGTTACTTTTACAATGGAGTAATTCAGTTACTAACTCAGTTACTTTTTGGGAGAAGTAACTGTAACTATAACTAATTAATTTTAAAAAGTAACGTGGACTGTAGCCTCAGCACATGGGGCGGGTGCTCTTACCACTGAGCTAAACACCGCCACCGTGTGGGAACATTTTAGATTCAGCTTTGGGTACGATGACAAGGACAAAAACACGTCAACAAACAGCACAGTGTGCAAACATTGCTTTGCACTGTTTTTAATGATGTCATCAAAAAAAAAAATACCGTACACACACAAGTCTTAAAGTTTGCCAGATACGGAAACTATAGCTAATCAGTTACAAACATCAACATCACCAACAACAATTATAATGTGTGCTGTGTTGCTTCTTTCTCATAACCTCACACACAAATCATACCACTGCACAATAATACAGGCCTAGACTCACACACACACACACACATTGTATAACCTATGCACAATGTTAAATCTGAAGTGGGTTAAGTCCAACAGTGATCAGAGCTGAGGAGACGGTGCTGCCATAATAAAAAACACCAGAGTAATTTAGGTTTGATGTTTTGCTTTTCATGAGGTTTCTACGGTGGCCGAGAAGGGTCATAACACATGCAAATGCCAAAACATCTGCAAACTCAGAAAACACCTTCATCGATGTTAAAAATATTCACAACACGAGCAAATAGGGAAACAAACTGCAAACTAGGTGAAAACGGAAATGTTTCCAGGGGGACCATAATCAGCGACGGACCCACGCGGGGGCAACAGCGCCCCCTATAAATTAAAAACGAATAAAGTCATATGACACACCGTTTTGAACGTTTAAGAATTACTGAATACTTAATATGTTGGAATCACACATTACACTTACCTCTTTGGAAACAATTCTGTGTTTCTTTGTTTTCGGAAACTGGATGTGGGTCCATCGCTGATAATGGTCCCCCTGGAAACATTTCCGTTTTCACCTAGTTTGCTGTTTTGCTCGTGTTTTGAATATTTGTAACATCGATGAAGGTGTTTTCTGAATTTGTAGATGTTTTGGCATTTGCATGTGTTATGACCCTTCTGGGCCACCGTAGGTTTCTACTCCAAAACAGTCCAATGAATCACTACAAAGGGTCAGAATGGTTACTGCAGGTCTCGTTCTCCTGTCTTCTTTCTCCTGATACTTATTATTATTATCTTTTTATTATTTAATCATGCTGAAAGAAGTGGGCAGACAGCGTTCCCCTGCCCACTTCATCCCTGTTTGCAACTATCAGCTACTCATCATGTAACACATCCAACGTGTCTCACTTAACGTCACCATCACCCAGCTGTATCGCTTGTTAGCGGAGCAGCATGAAAAGCTGCTTCATCAGTTAAAACACAACCGTCTATTGCAGCTGCCGTCCAACAACAGTTTTCAACCAAGTCAGAAAAACATGAATAAATAATGAAAGCAGCGTCTTCATAGTGAAAGACCTGCAGCCCTATTCAGTGGTTATGAACATCAGATTCAAATAATGAAAACAACTGAACCTCGTTATTATATAAAACATAAAGAACCTGCTGGATGTTAGAGTTAAAATAATATTAAGATACAGAAACCGTATCGATACTGTGGCCCAAAAACCGTGATGCAAACCGAACCGTGGGCACATTGTACCGTTGCATCCCTAGAAGTTAGTAGAGGAGGGAGGGGAGCCATGACTGACTGTACTTTCTGTCTGCTGTGTTTTCAGCTTCACTCAGAGACTAAATGGCTTCCAGATCAGAGGAGGATCTCTGCTGTCCGGTCTGTCATGAGGTCTTTAGAGATCCTGTTCTTCTGTCATGTAGCCACAGCTTCTGTAAAGACTGTCTGAAGAGCTGGTGGAGAGAGAAACCAACACATGAGTGTCCAGTTTGTAAGAGAAGATCTTCAAAGAATGAACCACCTCTAAACCTGGTGTTAAAGAACCTGTGTGAGTCCTTCTTACAGGACAGAGATCAGAGAGCTTCAGAGGCTCTCTGCAGTCTGCACTCTGAGAAACTCAAACTCTTCTGTCTGGACCATCAGCAGCCAGTGTGTGTCGTCTGCAGAGATTCAGAAAAACACACCAACCACAGATTCAGACCCATCGATGAAGCTGCACGACAACACAAGAAGGAACTTGAGGAAACTCTGAAGCCCTTAAAGGAGAAGTTAAAGGTTTGTGAAGAAGTTAAAGTGAAGTTTGATCAAACAGCAGAACACATTAAGGTCCAGGCCCAACACACAGAGAGGCAGATTAAGGAGCAGTTTAAGAAGCTTCACCAGTTTCTAGAAGAGGAAGAGGAGGCCAGGATGGCTGCTCTGAGGGAGGAAGAGGAGCAGAAGAGTCAGATGATGAAGGAGAAGATGGAGGCTCTGAGCAGAGAGATAGCAGCTCTTTCACACACAGTCAGAGCCACAGAGGAGGAGCTGAGAGCTGAAGACGTCTCATTCCTGAACAACTACAAGGCTGCAGTAGAAAGAGTCCAGCGCTGCCCCCTGCTGGATGATCCACAGCTGCCCTCAGGAGCTCTGATAGACCAGGCCAAACACCTGGGCAACCTGGCCTTCAACATCTGGAACAACATGAAGGAGATGGTCTCCTACACTCCTGTCATTATGGATCCAAACACTGCTCATCCAGAACTCATCCTGTCTGAAGATCTGACCAGTGTGAGAGGAGGAGGAGAGACACAGCAGCTTCCTGATAATCCAGAGAGGTTTGATTATTACTCTGTCCTGGGCTCTGAGGGCTTTAACTCAGGGACTCACAGCTGGGATGTCGAGGTTGGAGACAGTAAATACTGGTCACTGGGTGTGTTATCAGAGTCTGTTCAGAGGAAGGGAAGCATAAAGTCTGGATTATGGAGAATAGAGTTCTATGATGATAAATACTCAGCATGGTCACCATCAGCTCCCCCCACTGATCTCCCAGTGAAGAAGAAGCTCCAGAGGATCAGAGTGAATCTGGACTGGAACAGAGGAAATCTGTCGTTCTCTGATCCTGATACTAACACACACATACACACCTTCACACACACTTTCACTGACACACTGTTTCCATTCATTTACACTTGGGATGAACTTCCACTGAAGGTCTCTGTGACAGTGAGATGATGATGATGATGATTATTGATGATGATGATGATGAAGATTATTATTAATGATAATGATGATTATTGATGATGAAAATTATTGATGATGATGATGATGATTATTGATGATGAAGATTATTGATGATGATGATGATGATTAATGATGATGATTATTGATGATGGAGATTATTAATGATGATGATTATTATTATTGATGATGATGATGATGAAGATTATTGATGATGATGATTATCGATCGTGATGATGATTATTGATGATGATGATGAAGATTATTGATGATAAAAATTATTGATGATGATGATTATTGATGATTGATGATGAAGATTATTGATGATGATGATTATTGATCATCATGATTATTGATGATGAAGATTATTGATGATGAAGATTATTGATGATGATTATTATTGATGATGATGATCATCAGTGTATTACACAATGTCATTAAAAGAAATGTTAAACAGGTCAGACTGATGCAGCAGCTGCAGGTCAGACTGATGCAGCAGCTGCAGGTCAGACTGATGCAGCTTCAGGTCAAACTGATGGAGCTGCAGGTCAGACTGATGCAGCAGCTTCAGGTCAGACTGATGCAGCAGCTGCAGGTCAGACTGATGCAGCAGCTGCAGGTCAGACTGATGCAGCTTCAGGTCAAACTGATGGAGCTGCAGGTCAGACTGATGCAGCAGCTTCAGGTCAGACTGATGCAGCAGCTTCAGGTCAGACTGATGCAGCTTCAGGTCAGACTGATGCAGCAGCTTCAGGTCAGACTGATGGAGCAGCTGCAGGTCAGACTGATGCAGCAGCTTCAGGTCAGACTGATGCAGCTTCAGGTCAGACTGATGCAGCTGCAGGTCAGACTGATGCAGCAGCTGCAGGTCAGACTGATGCAGCTGCAGGTCAGACTGATGCAGCAGCTTCAGGTCAGACTGATGCAGCAGCTTCAGGTCAGACTGATGCAGCAGCTTCAGGTCAGACTGATGCAGCAGCTTCAGGTCAGACTGATGGAGCTGCTTCAGGTCAGACTGATGCAGCAGCTGCAGGTCAGACTGATGCAGCTTCAGGTCAAACTGATGGAGCTGCAGGTCAGACTGATGCAGCAGCTTCAGGTCAGACTGATGCAGCTTCAGGTCAGACTGATGCAGCAGCTTCAGGTCAGACTGATGCAGCTTCAGGTCAGACTGATGCAGCAGCTTCAGGTCAGACTGATGCAGCAGCTGCAGGTCAGACTGATGCAGCAGCTGCAGGTCAGACTGATGCAGCAGCTGCAGGTCAGACTGATGCAGCTTCAGGTCAAACTGATGGAGCTGCAGGTCAGACTGATGCAGCAGCTTCAGGTCAGACTGATGCAGCTTCAGGTCAGACTGATGCAGCAGCTTCAGGTCAGACTGATGGAGCAGCTGCAGGTCAGACTGATGCAGCAGCTTCAGGTCAGACTGATGCAGCTTCAGGTCAGACTGATGCAGCTGCAGGTCAGACTGATGCAGCAGCTGCAGGTCAGACTGATGCAGCTGCAGGTCAGACTGATGCAGCAGCTTCAGGTCAGACTGATGCAGCAGCTTCAGGTCAGACTGATGCAGCAGCTTCAGGTCAGACTGATGCAGCAGCTTCAGGTCAGACTGATGGAGCTGCTTCAGGTCAGACTGATGCAGCAGCTGCAGGTCAGACTGATGCAGCTTCAGGTCAAACTGATGGAGCTGCAGGTCAGACTGATGCAGCAGCTTCAGGTCAGACTGATGCAGCTTCAGGTCAGACTGATGCAGCAGCTTCAGGTCAGACTGATGGAGCAGCTGCAGGTCAGACTGATGCAGCAGCTTCAGGTCAGACTGATGCAGCTTCAGGTCAGACTGATGCAGCTGCAGGTCAGACTGATGCAGCAGCTGCAGGTCAGACTGATGCAGCTGCAGGTCAGACTGATGCAGCAGCTTCAGGTCAGACTGATGCAGCAGCTTCAGGTCAGACTGATGCAGCAGCTTCAGGTCAGACTGATGCAGCAGCTGCAGGTCAGACTGATGCAGTCTGCAGATGAAGGTGCTGCTGGCCCTTTAAGACTCTCTCTGTCGCCTTGGTTACAGCCCGGAAGTAACAGTATCTCTAGCATGCTATCGTCTCAGACTGAAACCTTTCTCCGTCTTCAGGTCAGATTAATTTCCTCCTCTCTGCTCCTGAGCTGCTGTGACTGCTCTGTGACACGGTGAGATAGATCCGGAACTAACACAGCGTCGCTTTTATTCACTTCCTCCTGTTTTTATTTTTACTATTAACGTCGTAAACTCAGCTGTTAGCAGTTAGCCTCGGAGCTAACGCTGCAGATCAGCTGTTTCAGTGTGATTGAACAGCTGATCTGCAGCAGTAAACATTACACAGAGAATATTTACAGTAGAAAGCTGCTGAATTATCTCAGTGAAGCTCCATCAGCTGTGTGTGTGTGCGTGCGTGCGCGTGCGTGTGTGTGTGTGTGTGTGTGTTGCTGTCCATGGTGCTACGGTAGTTACAGTAAGGTCAGTAAACGGTAACTGTAATTAAATAGAATAATAATCATTTTTGTACATAAAGCAGCTTATATACAATAAACGCATCTCAAATATGTTTCATATTAAAAGAAGAATGAAGCAATGTTAACAAAGAAAAACAAAAAAGAAAATAGAAACATTCATGGAAAATAAAAAATAGCTTTACAGTAATAAAAATAGAATAAATACAATATATAAAATAAGTGCATCAGATGTGAAGATGACTGAAAAATTGTTTAAATATTTAGAGTTATGACGTCAAATATTATATAAAGTTTTATTATATTTATTATCAACTGGAGCCCTCTTTAAAAAGGTTTAGAGGTTATATTATCATTAATCTTAACAAGCAATATTATATTTTTTTACCCATTGTTGCATTTTAGAAGGATTTGGAGAGTTATTTTTATTTCACAGTGTTTTTCAAAAAAACGTAACATAAGATTTGTATTGAGAAGATATATAAAAGTATTATTTCTTGTTTTATGTATAAAAATATTAATATTTAAAGCATCGGAAACGTTTGTATTTTGTTAGGTAATTTTTTATATTAACAAAGCAAAAATATAATAAAACAACTACCCCATAAATCATTTAAATTATTAATAATTGAAATAAAATATTATTTTGAGTCTCTGAATTAAAAATGTTTTTTAAATCTACTCAGAATATTTTAATTGAAGATGTCACTTATAGCTTTTTATTTAATTATTAGTGGGGTTTTTTTCTTATTTTTGCCTTTATTTCATTTATCTTTTATTTATGAACTGGAGTTTTTTTGTATATTCTGTTCAACAAAGAATAAAAAATCATATTATTATTATTAGTAGTAGTAGTAGTAGTAGTTGTTGTAGCATTATTGTCATTAAAGTCTGTGTGAAGTCAGAATAAATATGTGTTCTGAGTTTGAGATACCACAGAAAAGTGTGTTGTTAACCACCCTGCTAAATTTGAATGATTAAAAAAAATCACCAAATATATGAAATTAGGCTTCAAAGTTGTGTAAAAATCAGCCTGCTGAAGCCCCGCCCCCTACCAAGTGTCACCTGTCAATCAAAGTCACCTCTTCTACCAGAAACATGGACGCTACGTCTGAGAGCTTTCTGCTGCTAGCTCAGCTGCTAGCTCAGCGGCCAGCTCGGCGGCTAACTCGGCTGCTAGCTAAGCGGCTAACTCGGCAGCTAGCTCGGCGGCTAACTCGGCTGCGAGCTAAGCAGCTAGCCCGGCGGCTAACTCGGCTGCTAACTCAGCTGCTAGCTCGGCTGCTAACTCAGCTAACTGGCTAACTGTAGACTGTAGTAGTAGTAGTGCTAGCTCAGCTAACTAGCTAACTGTAGACTGTAGTAGTAGTAGTGCTAACTCAGCTAACTGGCTAACTGTAGACTGTAGTAGTAGTAGTGCTAACTCAGCTAACTGTAGACTGTAGTAGTAGTAGTGTGTGCTGAATGTATTTATACCTCTACAGCAGCAGGGCGGGTTTATGCTAATCCTAGCTCCACAATTCAAATCTAAATGGTTGAAATGCTTTTTACACCTTTTTTAGAAATACATTTATGACCTATTTAATGTGTTTAGAAGAAAATGTCTGAATTCACTTTACACGGTCTTAAAGTTTTATTTATTCATTCATGTTTATGCCAGAGAGACTTGAGAACAGTTTATTCTCATCACAGTCACAAATCATCATCTGCTTATGAACAATAGTCGAATGTAATTATTTTCTGTTGACAAATTAACTGACTAATAGTTTCAGCTGTAGAGAATTTTATAATTTATTTTTTAAAAAAATAGTACAAATTAATAAATATTATACTGAAAATAATTTTAAAAATACCAGAGAATTTAAGCGTTTCTTTCCTTTTAAAATGAACTGTAATAGTTGGTGATTAATTAATATTCTGTTAATAGATTAACTGATTAATATATTCAGCTGTAGTATAAATTAAAATGTGTGGTGTGTCAGTGTTGGGCACGTTACTTTTAAAAATAATTAGTTATAGTTACAGTTACTTCTCCCAAAAAGTAACTGAGTTAGTAACTGAATTACTCCATTATAAAAGTAACTAGTTACCAGGGAAAGTAACTATTGCGTTACTTTAAAAAATAATAATTTTTTAAAAAGTATAAATATGTCTGTTCTGTGTTTTTGGCCACAAGTGTTGTAGTGGCGTGTGCCGTTGAGAGATGCTTCATTAGGTTAGAGTTGCTTGTAACGGACGCTCTGATACATAATGTACATTTCACATGTATGTTCCCGCCTTTTACCTCCAGGACATTAAAGTAGCGTCTGTACTTCCTGTTTAAAAACGAAACCTTTTCCTCCGAACTCACCATCGCTGCAGCTTCTGCTAGTTTGTGTGTGTGAGGCTGCCTCTGATTGGCTTACCATGAAATCTTACTCTGCCTTAACCCTTTATAGGACACTCATTGA
>JAJDFG010000540.1:5000-52500 GCA_021039105.1 Scomber colias | reverse complement strand
CCTCCTCCTCCTCATCTCATCTCTCCTCCTCACCTCACCTCTCCTCCTCGCTCCTCCTCACCTCTCCCCCTTATGTCTCCTCCTCCTCCTCTCCTCCTCCTCACATATCTCCTCCTCAGCTCTCCTTCTCCTCCCCTCTCCTCTTCCTCCTCCTCCTCATCTCATCTGTCCTCCGCACCTCTCCTCACCTCTCCTTCTCCTCATCTCACCTCTCCTCACCTCTCCTTCTCCTCACCTGTCTCCTCCTCACCTCTCCTCCTCCTCCTCACCTCTCCTTCTCCTCCTAACCTCTCCTCCTCCTCATGTCTCCTCCTCACCTCTCCTCCTCCTCCTCACATATCTCCTCTACCTCACCTCTCCTCCTCCTCCTCCTCACCTCTATTCCTCCTCCTCCTCACCTCTCTTCCTCCTCTCCTCATCTCCTCCTCACCTGTCTCCTCCTCCTTTTCCTCCTCCTCCAGGGCCTCCCCGACCCTCAGACGGTCTCCTCCAGCCTCCAGCAGATGTGGGCTCTGACGGAGGTGATGCAGACCAACCAGACCACCGCCTCCATCGGCCGCTTCGACGTGAGTCTCAAACATCATCAGCTGATTATTGATCACATTGAGGGGATGGAAGGATGGATGGATGGAAGGAAGGAAGGAGGGAAGGAAGGAAGGAAGGAAGGGAAGGAAGGAAGGAGGGAGGAAGGAAGGAAAGGAAGGAAGCAAGGAAGGGAAGGAAGGAGGGAGGAAGGAAAGGAAGGAAGGACGGAGGAAAGAAGGAAGGTAGGGGGAGGAAAGAAAGAGAGAAGGAGGGAGGGAGGAAGGGAAGAAAGAAGGAAGGAAGGAAGAAGAAAGGGGGATGGAAGAAGGAAAGAAGGAAGGGAGGAGAGAAGGAGGGAGGGAGGAAGAACAGATGCAAGTAAGGAAAGGAAGGAAGTAAGGACGGAGGAAGGAAAGAAGGAAGGGAGGAGAGAAGGAGGGAGGGAGGAAGAACAGATGGAAGTAAGGAAAGGAAGGATGGAAGGAAGGAAGGAAGGGAAGGAAGGAGGGAGGAAGGAAAGGAAGGAAGGACAGAGGAAAGAAGGAAGGTAGGGGGGAGGAAAGAAAGAGAGAAGGAGGGAGGGAGGAAGGGAAGAAAGAAGGAAAGAAGGAAGAAGAAAGGGGGATGGAGGAAGGAAAGAAGGAAGGGAGGAGAGAAGGAGGGAGGGAGGAAGGAAAGGAAGGAAGGGAGGAAGGAAAGGAAGGAAGGAAGGATGGAGGAAATAAGGAACGAGGGAGGGAGAAAGGAAAAGAGGAAGGAAAGAAAGAAGGAAGGGGGAAGGAAAGGAAGGAAGGACGGAGGAAAGAAGGAAGGTAGGGAGGAGGAAAGAAGGGGGGGAGGAAGGGAAGAAAGAAGGAAGGAAGGAAGAAGAAAGGGGGATGGAAGAAGGAAAGAAGGAAGGGAGGAAGAACAGATGGAAGTAAGGAAAGGAAGGAAGGAAGGACGGAGGAAGGAAAGAAGGAAGGGAGGAGAGAAGGAGGGAGGGAGGAAGGAAAGGAAGGAAGGAAGGACGGAGGAAATAAGGAACGAGGGAGGGAGAAAGGAAAAGAGGAAGGGAAGAAAGAAGGAAAGGTTAAATGTCACGTTACACTGAGACAGCGGTTTGATCAATTCCTCATGTTTAAATAAAAAGGTCATAAATTAGATTCTCACTAGTTTAAATGTTGTTTCTGACACCTCCAACATAAAGGCATCAGAGAGGAGTCATTAAAACATGTCTAAACACACACACACACACACACACACACACACACACACACACACATACATGTTTTTAGTACCTCGTGGGGACCCCTGACTGGTTGGTGCTTTGTGGGGTCCTCCCTTTCTAAACGGTCTACAGACATCATTTTAACTGCTAAATTCATCATATTTTTCTGTGAACACTAAAATGACAAGTATTTAAACTAATGTTGGATTGAAACCTTAATATTATTTCACATTAATACTGCATCTAATAATATTTGCTAAATTAATTTCAGGTGGTGGTCCCCATCACGATAGAAAAACAAACACTCACACACACACACTAACTGTAAATCACTGTATTGGGTGACGGTTTGATCAATTCCTCATGTTTAAATAAAAAGGTCATAAATTAGATTCTCACTAGTTTAAATGTTGTTTCTGACACCTTCAACATAAAGGCATCAGAGAGGAGTCATTAAAACATGTCTGAACACACACACACATACATGTTTTCAGTACCTCGTGGGGACCCCTGACTGGTTGGTGCTTTGTGGGGTCCTCCCTTTCTAAACGGCCTACAAACATAATTTTAACTCCTAAATTCATCATATTTTTCTGTGAACACTAAAATGACAAGTATTTAAACTAATGTTGGATTGAAACCTTAATAATATTTCACATTAATACTGCATCTAATAATATTCACTAAATTAATTTCAGGTTGTGGTCCCCATCAGGATAGAAAAACAAACACTCACACACACACACTAACTGTAAATCACTGTTTTGGACTTTAACCCTTTATAGGACACTCATTGAAAGGGAGGAAGGAAGGAAGGGAAGGAAGGAAGGAAGTTAGGGGGGAGGAAAGAAAGAGAGAAGGAGGGAGGGAGGGAGGGAAGAAGGAAGGAAGGAAGAAGAAAGGGGGATGGAGGAAGGAAAGAAGGAAGGGAGGAGAGAAGGAGGGAGGGAGGAAGAACATATGGAAGGAAGGAAGGGAGGAGAGAAGGAGGGAGGGGGGAAGGACAGATGGAAGGAAGGAAAGGAAGGAAGGACGGAGGAAATAAGGAACGAGGGAGGGAGAAAGGAAAAGAGGAAGGGAAGAAAGAAGGCAGGGAGGAAGGAAAGGAAGGAAAGAAGGAAGGAAGAAAGGAAGGAAGGATATTTTGGGATATTTACAGAAGTTACCAAATATAATTATTTGCCCAATAAAGGGTTAAAAGATGATAAAACATTTAATGTTCTGTGTTTTTCCACAGGTGGACGGCTGCTACGATATCAACCTGCTGTCTCTCACATGAACCACACAGGAGGATGAATGTTCACTTTATGTAAAATATGAAATCTGCTTTAGAGCCACTCGGACGAGGTGCGGAGAAAAACCAGTTAAAAGGTTAAATTATGTTTTAGTTTGTTGCTGAAAGCTCAACTAAACATCATCTCACTAAAACCCTGCAGCTCTGCACTCTGACACACTAAAGAAATGTTTAAAAAATACAATTAAACACAATATAAGAGTAAAAAGCCAAAGCTCGCTCCGTGATCTTTAGTTTTTATTGTTTTTTATTAAACAGCGGCCGATGAGAGCTAACATGACGTCATTTATTATGACAGCTTCATTACAAATCTACACTTTTACTCTTTGTGCACTTTATTATTATTATTATTTAATATTTTAAGTTCAGTTACATTATAAAACTGCTGTTGGATTGTATTAAATTAATCTGTAAGTTTGATTATAAACTTATAAACTGTCTTCATTATTATTTTATTATTGGAAGTTGAACTGAATGAGAAACCGTTTCTGAGCTTCTGTTAAACTGTAAGATGTTAAAGAGTGTGAAGACTGTGACTGTACATTTATTTCTATTTCATGTATTAATTTGTATTATTTATGTGTTTAACAAAATAAAAGTCCTGCATATGTAATTATATAATGATGTTAACTGTATATCTCTGTGTGTTTATTAGCTCTTCTATTTCAGACCTTCTTCCTTCTTAAATTGTTTTTGTCTTTAAATCAACAATCAGCTGCTTTAAATGTCCAATAAAACACATTTCTGCTTCATGTAATTGTTCCTCTTGTTCATACCAGCTGATAAAGTACTGAAGTATAAATGTGTGAGAGAGTTTAAATATCTCATAAACAGACAAACAGACGTGTTTCATTTATTAACCCTCTATGGGTTGACCCCGTCTGTTTTGACTTGTTCCTTCCCTCCCTCCTTTCCTTCCTTCCTTCTCTCCCTCCTTTCCTTCATACTTCCTCCCTTCTTTCTTTACTCCTTCTCTCCCTCCTTTTCTTCCTCCCTCCCTCCTTCCTTCCTCCTTATTCCTCCTCCCCCTCCTTTCCTTCCTCCCACCCTCCCTCCCTCCCCCCTTTCCTTCCCTCCTTTCCGTCCTTCTTCCTTCCTCCCTCCTTCCTTCCTCCCTCCCTCCTTTCCTTCCTTGATTCGAGGACAACAGGAGAGTTAATCTGTATATTTGTGTTATTTTCAGATCCTGTCGGCTGCTTGTTGATGAAACTTCATCTTCTCGTCTCTTCAGCAGTTGAACTATAGCAACTTTTTTATAGAAGAGAAATGCCTTGCAGACTTTAACAGCTGCTGCTGGAGAATAAATAAATAAATAAACACACACAACATGTCCCAGAGGTGTTTCAGCCGGTGTTTCTGTTTTTACTGAAAGTGAA
The DNA here is from genome assembly GCA_021039105.1 of Scomber colias. Taxonomy (NCBI): domain Eukaryota; kingdom Metazoa; phylum Chordata; class Actinopteri; order Scombriformes; family Scombridae; genus Scomber; species Scomber colias. Next base: position 48,095 of record JAJDFG010000540.1, on the reverse strand, counting down.
AAACAAATAGTGTAAATCCTCCAGAGGTTTAACGAACCGCGACTGAAGGAAGGAGGACAGATGCTGCTTTTATTCTCCACTGTCAGGACTCAAACCTACAAATACAATAAACATACTGAACATTATTAATATTAACAGATGCTTTATTCGTCTCTCCACAGTTAAAACATGAGTCTCCTTTTTTATTCAATTATCTTTTTATTGAGAACAAGGTAGAAAGAGACGGTAATATAAAAAGACAATATTTTAATTTCGCTATCATAGTTAAGAATCTTGCCTATGAAAGGGTTAATGAGGAAGGATGGAGGAAAGAAGGAAGGAAGGAAGGTAGGGGGGAGGAAAGAAAGAGAGAAGGAGGGAGGGAGGAAGGGAAGAAAGAAGGAAGGAAGGAAGAAGAAAGGGGGATGGAGGAAGGAAAGAAGGAAGGGAGGAGAGAAGGAGGGAGGGAGGAAGGACAGATGGAAGGAAGGACGGAGAAAACAAGGAACGAGGGAGGGAGAAAGGAAAAGAGGAAGGGAAGAAAGAAGGCAGGGAGGAAGGAAAGAAGGACGGAGGAAAGAAGGTAGGGGGGAGGAAAGAAAGAGAGAAGGAGGGAGGGAGGAAGGGAAGAAAGAAGGAAGGAAGGAAGAAGAAGGAGGGAGGAAGGAAAGAAGGAAGGGAGGAGAGAAGGAGGGAGGGAGGAAGAACAGATGGAAGGAAGGAAAGAAGGACGGAGGAAGGAAAGAAGGGAGGGAGGAGAGAAGGAGGGAGGGAGGAAGAACAGATGGAAGGAAGGAAAGGAAGGAAGGACGGAGGAAATAAGGAACGAGGGAGGGAGAAAGGAGAAGAGGAAGGAAGGAAGGAAGGAGAGAAGGAAGGAAATGAAGGAAGGAAGGAAGGAAGGAAGGATATTTTGGGATATTTACAGAAGTTACCAAATATAATTATTTAGGGTTAAAGAAAAAAACAGGGAAAAGTGGAAGTAGGTAATTTAACAGTCAAGTTTGAGAATAAATACTCATGCACCTCCCTCCACCCTCCACCCTCCAGGATGTAGCACCAGTGGAGACTTTCCATTTTAATTCAGTTTAACAAGTTTAATTAGTCAGTCCTCTCCCAGGTTTCCCAGGTCAGGTGGGAATCCTGCAATGAGAGGAAGGAAGGAAGGAAGGAAGGTGGGAATCCTGCAATGAGAGGAAGGAAGGAAGGAAGGAAGGTGGGAATCCTGCAATGAGAGGAAGGAAGGAAGGAAAGTGGGAATCCTGCAATGAGAGGAAGGAAGGAAGGAAGGAAGGTGGGAATCCTGCAATGAGAGGAAGGAAGGAAGGAAGGAAGGAAGGAATGTGGGAATCCTGCAATGAGAGGAAGGAAGGAAGGAAGGAAGGAAGGAAGGTGGGAATCCTGCAACGAGAGGGAAAAACAACGAATCTGCTGATAGACGGATTACTAAATGAGTTGCAGCATTTCTCTCTCACCTTACCTCCCCCTCTATCCCCCCCCCCCCTGCCCCTCCTCCCCTCTCCAGGTTGCATCAGTTTGCGTGTTGATGGATGAGCGACGGCTCTGCAGCTTCTCACCTCGACGCCATTAATCATTTATTCAGGTGAGTGTGAGACAGCAGCAGAAGAAGAGACGCGGCTCCATCCAACCTGCAGACAGACAGGAAGTAAACTTTACTGTCACAACAAGCTCTTCTTCTTCTCCTTCTTCTCCTTCTCCTTCTTCTTCTTCTTTGTTGTGTTGACAAATTAAATTTAAATTAATTCTTTTAGACGTCTGAGACAAATTGTCTGGCTGTCACTTTCCTGTCGTCCTCTCGGGTCAAATTGACCCCGTCTCTTTTGACTGTTCCTTCCTTCCTCCCTTCCTCCTTACTCCTTTCTTTCCTTCCTCATTTCCTTCAATCCTAAATTCCTCCCTCTTTTCATCCTTCCTTCTTTCCTTCCTGCCTTCCTCCATTCCTTCTCTCCTAAATTCCTCCCTCTTTTCATCCTTACTCCTTTCCTTCCTTCCTTCTTTCTCTCCTTGCTTCCTTCCTCTTTTCCTCCTTACTCCTTTCCTCCTTACTCCTTTCCTTCCTTCCTCCCTTCTTTCTCTCCTTGCTTCCTTCCCCCTTTCCATCCTTCCTTCCTTCCTCCTGTTCTTCCTTGACGTGAGGACAACAGGAGGGTTAATGTTAGTTTGCTTCCTTCCTCTTTTCCTCCTTACTCCTTTCCTTCCTTCCTTCCTCCATTCCTTCTCTCCTAAATTCCTCCCTCTTTTCATCCTTACTCCTTTTCTTCCTTCCTTCTTTCTCTCCTTGCTTCCTTCCTCTTTTCCTCCTTACTCCTTTCCTTCCTTCTTTCCTAAATTCCTCCCTCTTTTCATCCTTACTCCTTTCCTTCCTTCCTTCCTTCTTTCTCTCCTTGCTTCCTTCCTCCTTTCCATCCTTCCTTCCTTCCTTCCTCCTGTTCTTCCTTGACCTGAGGACAACAGGAGGGTTAATGTTAGTTTGCTTCCTTCCTCTTTTCCTCCTTACTCCTTTCCTTCTCTCCTAAATTCCTCCCTCTTTTCATCCTTCCTCCTTTCCTTCCTTCCTTCCTCCTTTCCTTTTTTCCTCCTTCCTCCCTTCCTTCTCTCCTTAATTCCTCCCTCTTTTCATCCTTATTCCTTTCCTTCCTTCCTCCCTTCTTTCTCTCCTTGCTTCCTTTCTCCTTACTCCTTTCCATCCTTCCTTCCTTCCTCCTTTCTTTCCTTGACCTGAGGACAACAGGAGGGTTAATGTTAATTTGCTTCCTTCCTCTTTTTCTCCTTACTCCTTTCCTTCCTTCCTCCCTTCCTTCTCTCCTAAATTCCTCCCTCTTTTCATCCTTCCTCCATTCTTTCTCTCCTTGCTTCCTTCCTCCTTTCCTTCCTTCTTTCTCTCCTCCTTTCCATCCTTTCCTTCCTTCCTCCTGTTCTTCCTTGACGTGAGGACAACAGGAGGGTTAATGTTAGTTTGCTTCCTTCCTCTTTTCCTCCTTACTCCTTTCCTTCCTTCCTTCCTCCATTCCTTCTCTCCTAAATTCCTCCCTCTTTTCATCCTTACTCCTTTTCTTCCTTCCTTCTTTCTCTCCTTGCTTCCTTCCTCTTTTCCTCCTTACTCCTTTCCTTCCTTCTTTCCTAAATTCCTCCCTCTTTTCATCCTTACTCCTTTCCTTCCTTCCTCCCTTCTTTCTCTCCTTCCTTCCTTCCTCCTTTCCTTCCTTCCTCCTGTTCTTCCTTGACCTGAGGACAACAGGAGGGTTAATGTTAGTTTGCTTCCTTCCTCTTTTCCTCCTTACTCCTTTCCTTCCTTCCTTCTCTCCTAAATTCCTCCCTCTTTTCATCCTTCCTCCTTTCCTCCCTTCCTTCCTCTTTTCCTGCTTACTCCTTTCCTTTTTTCCTCCTCCCTTCTCTCCTTAATTCCTCCCTCTTTTCATCCTTATTCCTTTCCTTCCTTCCTCCCTCCCTTCTTTCTCTCCTTGCTTCCTTTCTCCTTACTCCTTTTCATCCTTCCTTCCTTCCTCCTTTCTTTCCTTGACCTGAGGACAACAGGAGGGTTAATGTTAATTTGCTTCCTTCCTCTTTTTCTCCTTACTCCTTTCCTTCCTTCCTCCCTTCTTTCTCTCCTTGCTTCCTTCCTTCCTCCCTTCTTTCTCTCCTTGCTTCCTTCCTCCTTTCCATCCTTTCCTTCCTTCCTCCTGTCCTTCCTTGACCTGAGGACAACAGGAGTGTTAATGTCAGTTTGCATTTTTATTTGATAATTATTTTTCTTGTTGCTTAAATCTGAATCTGATGAAACAAACTCAAAAACACACCATTGAATAAACAGCAGCTCCTATTGTGACACGATCATTAACATCCCACTCTGACACTTCATTACAATAATGTGATTTATACTGAAGGCAGGAAGCGTCTCTGTTTTAGATGCATTAATAAAACACTGACTATCAAACATTGGTTTCAGAGCAGTGAGTGTAACACGTTGTGCAGCTGAAGGCTCGCTGATACATAATTAAAGTGATGAAGGTATTAACGTCTGTCTCCGGGGCCAGACACACGCAGCTAACTGTTTCTCCTCATTACTGAAACGGAAGCAGTTGTTTTTGGTTTGGAGGCCGTTTGATTTAACGTCAGCTGATCTCATCTCGTAGGTTAACGCTGATTTTTCTTTATAGATTAATATGCGAGTCAACTTTAAAGAATAATACATTCTGATTCTTAATGGAGAAAGAAAATCATTTTAACTATCTAAGAAACATTATTCAGATCCTTTACTGCAGTATTATAGTGATGTAGTATGTAGTATTACAGTAAAAGTACTGCAGTATTATAGTGATGTAGTATGCAGTATTACAGTAAAAGTACTGCAGTATTATAGTGATGTAGTATGCAGTATTACAGTAAAAGTACTGCAGTATTATAGTGATGTAGTATGCAGTATTACAGTAAAAGTACTGCAGTATTATAGTGATGTAGTATGCAGTATTACAGTAAAAGTACTGCAGTATTATAGTGATGTAGTATGCAGTATTACAGTAAAAGTAGTGCAGTATTATGAGTGATGTAGTATGCAGTATTACAGTAAAAGTACTGCAGTATTATGAATGATGTAGTATAAAGTATTAGTACAAAAAGTATTAAAGTACAAGTACCTCTAACAGTACTACAGCAAAGTACTAGGACCTCAAACTGTACTACAGTGAAGTACTAGTACCTCTAACTGTACTACAGTAAAGTACAAGTACCTCTAACAGTACTACAGCAAAGTACTAGGACCTCAAACTGTACTACAGTGAAGTACTAGTACCTCTAACAGTACTACAGCAAAGTACTAGGACCTCAAACTGTACTACAGTAAAGTACTAGTACCTCTAACTGTACTACAGTAAGGTACCTCAAGCTGTACTTTAGTAAAGTACTAGTACCTCTAACTGTACTGTACCTCAAACTGTACTGTAGTAAAGTACAAGTACCTCAAACTGTACTACAGTAAAGTACAAGTACATCAAACTGTGCTACAGTAAAGTACAAGTACTTCAAACTGTACTACAGTAAAGTAAAGTACCTCAAACTCAAACCTCAATTTTTATTATTTAACATAAATACACTTTAAATGTACTTATATATACTCACAAAGCACTATTTATGTTTTTAAACAGCTCTATTAATCAATATTCATCTTTGTAACTGTAGCATAACATCTCTTTTTAACCTTTTTAAATGTAAATGAACAGTATTACATTACTTTCTTAGCCCAACAGGAGTATTTAAACAACTCAATAAAACACATTAGTTATCACAAAACAATAATTTTCACAACCTAGTATCTTGTCAACACAAATATGCATCATAGCTGTCTTTATTACAGTAGCAGCGCGTTAGCTAACTTAGCCACAATGCTAACACTCACAATGACTATCAAAGGTAATATCACAGCTAGCATAGCGCCACTCACGGTTAGCGTTAGCATCGTACTAATTTAAGCTAGCGATCTTTTAGAGTCAGTTTACACGGTTAACAATGATACAGATAGTACCACAGCGGGTCCAAACATTAGGAAACATCCCTGTAACTCAGACTGGTTTCAGTAAAGCGTCTCAATGAAAGGCATTTTCACACAACAAGCTACATCAACAAGCTAACAACGAGGCTTAGCATGTAGCATGCAGCAGCCGCTTACCGGAGGCTCACACGGTGAAACAGCTCCATTCATCCAACATAATAATATAATAATACACAAATGTCGTTCCTAACAAGCAAAAGACTTATTAGACAGTGCTATGAGGTGATATATCATGAATTTTCGACCTTTACATCGTCTTTATTACCAATGTTCATCAGCTTGTTTTGTACTGTTCGGCGGACTCAATGACCATGACAGTGAGTAAAGGCTGATGCGCCATCTAGTGGTGGAGCATGCGAACAACATTACATGACATAAACGGGTTTAGTACCCATGTGGGTTACATGTACTACAGTAAAGTACAAGTACCTCAAACTGTACTGCAATGAAGTACAAGTACGTCAAACTGTACTGCAGTAAAGTACTAGTACCTCAAACTGTACTGCAGTAAAGTACAAATACCTCAAACTGTACCGCAGTAAAGTACTAGTACCTCAAGCTGTACTACAGTAAAATAAAGTACCTCTAACTGTACTACAGTAAAGTACAAATACCTCAAACTGTACTGCAGTAAAGTACTAGTACCTCTAACTGTACTACAGTGAAGTACAAGTACCTCAAACTGTACTACAGTAAAGTACAAATACCTCAAACTGTACTGCAGTAAAGTACAAATACCTCAAACTGTACTACAGTAAAGCACAATTACCTCAAACTGTACTGCAGTAAAGTACTAGTACCTCAAACTGTACTATAGTAAAGTACAAGTACCTCAAACTGTACTGCAGTGAAGTACAAGTACCTCAAACTGTACTGCAGTGAAGTACAAGTACCTCAAACTGTACTAGAGTAAAGCACAAGTGCCAAACTGTACTGCAGTAAAGTACAAGTACCTCAAACTGTACTGCAGTAAAGTACAAGTACTTCAAACTGTACTGCAGTGAAGTGCTAGAAACTTAAAACTGAACTTAAGTGCAGTACTGAGTTACTTTACCCCACAGAAAGAGAAAATGAGATGTTAGAGCATTGGGATTACTGATCACAAAATAGTTCCAGTGTGATTCAGAAGCAGAAACATCCTGATTAGTCGCCCCATTTCCATGCAAACTCTAATTTAAGCACACTGCAGTATATTTCCATAAATAACACCAAGCAGAAGAAAAAAGAAAAAAAACTAGATTTGAGTTATGCTTCAAAACGAGACACTTCAAGTTCAGTCAAAGTCATCCAAGAATGAAGAATCTCATCTCCTGTAAACTTCTTACCTCAGCTTAATGCTCCACAGCGCGCCGTTACGAGCCTGCCGGATGAATATATGCAACGATTCAGATCACTAACCACGTATAAAACATAAGCAGGTGTTGCATTATAATTATTATTACGCTTCTGTCAGAGTTGATGAGGCTGTTTCTGCATCTCTCTCTTTATTTATTCTGCAGAAATGACCGACTGTCGCCTCTCAGATTGCTGCAAATGTGCTCGTTGATTCTGACATGATATTAATTCCACCGCCTAAATGGGCTGATTGTGTTACAAGAAACGCTGCCTGCTGAACCGTAAGAAGGTATGAATAAACACATAACTATAAAAAAAAAAAAGAAAGAGAAGGAGAGAGATTTTCCTTGGCTTCGAGCTGCAGGGTGTGAACGACATTAACAGACAAATAAACTGTAAAAGTGCCGCAGAGAGAAAGAAAGAGAGAAACCACCTGCTGTGTTTCATCTCAAGCTGCTAATTTAGCAGCACATTAACACCTGAGTCTAACGTCACTAAATCAATGCTAAAAGCTTCACGTTGGTGCCAAAAAAAGTTGGAGCGAGTTTTTAGGTTATTTTTAAGCTTTTTTTTTTTTTTTGGTACTCGGCTGTGACACAAACTTTTAAATCACATGACTGAAGGACACACTTATCTGTTCAGGTGTGTATGAAGCAGTACGTACGGAAGAGTTTTAGAGCCACTGAAAAAAAATAAAATAGAATTCCAAAACCTAAAAAAAACCCAATTTTTTTTAGGGAGGATTTTTCCAGTGGCCCTAATACTCTTCCATAAGTATGTAACAGTTCAGGTTGTCAGTAACTTCCAAAAAAAAACAACAACCCTCTAATCAGCCTTTCTTCCTGGATCCTAATTCCCTTCACTTGACCCTACCGCTCGTTTTCCATTGGTAGTGGTCCCTTAAAATGGAGCCTTAAGTGTGGCGGCATTTTAACCGGCAACCAGCTTCCAGCCGCTGTCCTTTGTTCAGGGGTTTGAAAACAATCACTGCCTCTCTTCAATAATGAGCAGCGTCTTATTTGTGTTGGTTTGAGTGTCCATACACAAATTCAGAGACATGAATATATACTTAAAGAAAGGACAAAAAACGAATAAAGAGAGCAGTCTAAAAACATTAAGGCTCTCCCCTGTCTCATCTGAGCTACCTGTCTCCCTCCTCCCTTTAATCCTCATTTCCTGGGAGGTGGCTGAATACTCACACAGTCTAATTAAATAATATCTAAACAGCTACTCTTCAGTTTAATAATGTTAAGGAAAATAATAATCAAACAAAATATGCAAAAAAAATTTCTGCCCTGTACTTTTCTTTAGGACAACCCAGTCTCACATGTGTCTGTAAATGCATCACTGATGGAGGCCTGGCAGAAACCGGTGCAGCTGGAGCGCCACCACTGTCGACTGGTCAGTCAGTCAGCGCCACCTCTCCTATTACCCACAGACTGTATAAAAGAAATGGACGTAACATCCGTGACGTCACCCATTGGTTTGTGGACTGCTGCTCGGAAGCCAATAGTTTCGGATCTAGGCAGCGCCATCTTGAAAATTTCAGGTGCATGCTGGGAAAAATAAAAACACGGATTCTACTTATATGGGCATGAGGCAGAGCTATGGGCGGAGCGGGGGAGGTTGCTATCGTTACGAGGACTGGATCTCGAGGACATTGATCAATCAACCTGTCAATCAGGACGTAGCCACGCCCTAATGAATACCCTGCTTTATCGTCACATATAAAATCAGGGGGGCCAAAATGTCCCAAATGAACATCATACTGCATTGAAGAAGGCTTTAAACTAGCGATTGAGACCATAAACACATTTTGAAAACGTTTACTGAGGTTAGAAATCAAGTGAGAAGTTGGTGAATTCTCCATTGACTTGTATAGAGACAGTCGCCCCCTGGTGGCCTTTTGATAGAATGCAGCTCTAAGTAACTTCCGCATTGGCTTCTTTTCAGAGGACAGGAACTCCCCGCCTGCTATTACCTCCTGAAGTTTTAAGTCTCCTTGTGAGATCTTTACCTCCTCCTGTCGTCCAGCTGTCACCGCGGAGTTCTCGGCTCGGACAATGTGTTTCTTTTTTTCTTTTTGCTTAGATTTTTATATCAAACCATTTTCTTTTAATTTCAGCTACTGTGCATCTGTCTGCTGACTCGGTATTCACAGCATCACAAATGTTCTGCCTTTGCTGAGTTTTTGGTTTTTACTGTAACACCAGTACAGAAACATCACAGGTTTCTCTCCCTCTGCTGTTCAAAGTGCATCAACCTCCTCATTTCTCCTGATCTGCATACCGGTGGCGTATCAGCTTTCTTTAGAGTGAACACACACTGTGCCGAATGTATTTTCAAAGAATTCAGGCTCGTCTTTGCTCTGAGGATGATTTATCATCTGCAGTCTGTCATACAGAGAGTGAGTCACACAACAGCATGTTCCAGCCTGGATCCCATATGTTTCATTACTGTTTCATATATCCTGTGACTGTCACTGAAGGACGACGCCATGAGACAAGCTGAAAGTGAACCAGAACAGTTGAACAATGAGCTGAAATTCACTATAAAGCTCCGTAAAGCCAAAGGAGCTGCAGAGTCTCTGATCATTTGACCGTGACCAACACATTACACACTGACAGCTTATACAGTATTGTACAAAAAATCAATTACAGCCAATTTATGTAAAATTATTGGCTGTAAAATGTTCTTATAAAGTATAAAAGTAAAAGTGCATTATTGATGGATTAATCTAGTATCTACTCAGTATTTAAATATTAATGCCAGCTGCTGTAGAGGTCATTTTATGGGTGGTTTCATTCACTGTATAACAATGCTTTATATTTTACATGCTCATAGATACATTTTTTAAAATCTTCATCTGTGAATAAATGCAGTGAAGTATGACTACAAGGACCTTTTCATTCTCTCTAAATTTAGCTTTATGTATAGTTCTGTATAGTAATCATATTTGATTTTATTATAGTTTCTACGCTTTGGCTTCTTACAAATGTCCACCTTCCACTTCTCCTTATAAGTCATTAATCATTTTATATATTTTATATATATTTCCCACGGACATGTGGTGAAGAAGCACAATTAAAACACTTCTTGAGTGTCCTTTTTCCATCTATCAGGAGCCCAAATGAACCTTAAGTGTGTTTTTCTTGCTGTAATGATTCCTCCTGTTCATACTGACCATTAGAAGATCCCTTCATAATGCACTTATAGTGGAAGTAATGGAGGACTAAATCCACAGTCCTCTAAAAATGTATTTAATGTGAGATAAATATGCATGTTTTAATGTATCTAATGTAACCAAATGAAAAAAAACCCCGACCACATATAATTTAATATTAGACATTCACCAGTAATGCTGCTGGTGGCCACTAGATGGTGCTGTTGCTCTATAAATCCTCTGCTGTAACCTCTCAGCTCTCCTCTCCCATGTTTTTACACTGAGGTTTGTCTTTTCATTGGAGTTTTTTTTATTTATTTCTCATTCACCACTCTCTCTCTCCCTCATGTAATGCTGGAATACGCCATAAAGAAGACAAAGTACAGCCTCCACTAAATAAGTAATACTGCTGTGTCAGTTTGATGGTGAGAGTCTGACCACAATCCAATTTAGAGCGCTCTGATGGGCTGTCAGAGTGACGCTAATTGCTCTCGCTCCGACCAATAGACGGAACAAAGGCTGGCAATCAAAGTCTGCTTTTGTCACACTCATTAGCCTCATTTCTGCTCGCTTATTTCAGATGAATCTTCACCCTGTAAAAGCGTCACAGCCGAGCATTAACAAACCATTACGTGCTGCTGCTGCTATGAATACTCCCAGAGTCCAGGGTGACATTTGATGGTTTAGACTACATCTGATAAGAATTATTCTAAATATCCCACAATTTAAATATGCAGAAAAATGCTGAGATTAGTTTGACACAAAGCACCTCAGCAGGTTATCATGAGGCAGCAGTTTTTTTAGTCTCTGCTGCTGCATTCACGATCTGCAGTCGAACTCCCACAACGTGAAGCAACACCTGCGTCCACAGATGCTGCCATTATTTTCACATTACCCACAGTCAGATCCTGCCTGCACACAAAGCGGGTACCCATGAGTTTATCCTTCGTTTGGTTTGTTAATTAAAGAAGTTAGTGTAATTAATCATCAAATATCAGGCGGTTTATTTGGTAGAGTTGATGAGAAGAACAGTCAAAGTGTTGGATGGTGTCAGGACAATCAGAGGTTCTCCAGAAAGCGGCGGTCCAACACAATACAACACCTTATCAAATAATTAAAAGTAATTAAGGCATTAAAGGAGACATCTGTTATTTATCTGGAGCGTAGATTATTTAAACTCTGCTTGTTTTCAGCTGATTGTTCTCAGCTGCTTCACAATCACTGAGTCATCCACAGCTGTGTGGCCGCAAACGCCATAGTTACTGATGGATTTAAGCGTTGGGCTAAAATCACATAACTACTGTCTGAAAATCCAGTTTTTTTCCTGTTTGTTATCACACCACAAACCGACCTCAGAGACCCAGACACTCTTCTTCATCTCAGTTGGCCTGTGTGGTTGTTTTGTCCGGACTGACAGTTTGATTGACAGTTTTCACACCTGCCCAAATGAACCGAAGCAGAGTTCGTCTGAACTGAAGGTTCAGAGTGAAAGAACTTTCAATTTACTGTAAGTTCACAGCATATTATAGTCCTATTAAATGTCTGTATTTGTTCAGGGGGAATTTGATTTTCCACATCATTTGCTGCTTTCTCGTGATTCCTGAGATGTCGGCAAGTGAAGATGGAGTTCAGTGATTTCGGCTACACTGCAGATGTTTGTGTACCAAAGATTACGAACAAGAAAACACACCTGGTTGTGTTTTGTTACCTTGTCTTGCATGCTTGTATAGAACAGCAGATATTATTGCTGTATTACTGAGCTGATGTTTTTCTCTCTTGTTGCTCTGTGGGTGTTTATGTTGCTATTTGTCTTTGCAGCATATGTTTTCTTCTGTCTTTTTTAACCAATCATGTTGTTGGTTTTATAACATCAGGACTGCAGCTGGCAAACACAGAAATGTTGATTCATGTGCGCAGTAAATCTGTGCAGAAGGAGCATTAACTGCAGAACTGGAAGTAGTATTTCTTTCTTTGTGTGTGTGTGTGTGTGTGTGTGTGTGTGTGTGTGTGTGTGTGTGTGTGTGTGTGTGTGCATGTGTGTAGTGCAGTCAGTGTTGTAGCTACTCGGCTGCACATCGCTGCTCTCTGGGCGAGGGCACGGCCATGTGACAGAGAGGAGGATGAAAAGGACAAAGGCGAGCAGATGTGTATCAAGCCGGGAGGATCCACAAAGCCTGATCCTGACCTCACCCTGACCCCAGAAGAATCACTCAGCCCCTCGCCTCGGAAACTTGAAATCATATGATTCCTGTGAGAAACAAGCAGCTGAGGTTCATGTTTCCTCATCATGAAGTTAAATATCTTACAAATTAATTTTTAGGAAAGAATAAAGCAGTAAAATAAACCTTCTCTTTCATCCAAGAAAGTTAAATTTCAACATCACACAAAGTATTATCTGCCTGAACCAATCATCATCATCATCAAACTAAGATGGGGAAGGAGGGGGGGGGGGGGGGCATCAATAAAAACAACCATGCATTAGGGATGTGTCATTAAAACTGAATAATTGTCCGTTCTTTATTGAGTCACTGAGCTGTATAGTCTAGTATTCAGGTTAATTAACAGCTACTTTCAGCCACTAGGAGGAGCTCTAAGCTTCTTGCTACTGGAGGGAACATGATGCAGACGAAGTCACACTAAAGTCCAGCGTGGTTTAAAAGCTTCCAGAAAGTAAAGGATAATGTTGTCAGGTGTGAAATATGTGGAGCAGAGTTGAGCTACGGTGGCTTCACATGGACAAAAAGCTGCTGTCTGCTGTGACGGTTACTGAGGGAGACAGACCTGACGCTAATCACCAAACTAGTCCGTCAACATCTGGAGCAGCTCATTGATATCTAGCTGAAAGCTTCTCTAACATCTCGGCAGCATGATGACCCACTCTGAGTAGTTTAAACCATGTTTTATGACCTGTGGAGCAGAAAGGAACAGACACCAGTTTATCAGTGTGTGACTGACTAGCTCCATTTTATTGTCTCTGATGTGACGAACAGGAGATATGTAATATCTGAGAGTCTAACTTATAAAGTACCTAGTTATTTATGTTTTTAAATATTATAACAAAGAATCAGATGGGGGTCAGTTTCTAATAACTTCTAATAGAGGCTTTTGTTCACCCTCGACATGTAAAAGCTTCCAGAAAGTAAAGGATAATGTTGTCAGGTGTGAAATATGTGGAGCAGAGTTGAGCTACGGTGGCTTCACATGGACAAAAAGCTGCTGTCTGCTGTGACGGTTACTGAGGGAGACGGACCTGACGCTAATCACCAAACTAGTACGTCAACAGAGAGAAAGCTAACGTTACGTCTCTCATTGCTAACATGACGTAAAGGAAATGCTCAGCGTTGTTTATGACGGGGAGAAAATAATCCACCTGTTATATTTTTATTGGTCTGTAAGACTTATTCTTTTAATGAATGTGTTTGTGTAAAGAAATGAAGGCTGATTATCATTTAAATTAATTCAAGTTTGTGCAGTTAAAGCTTGTTTGTTATGAATATTGAAAGTTATGTTTTGATGCATTTAGCTCTTGTGAATGTCAGCATGCAGCAAATATTCAGTTATTCATACATCAATACATATCATTTTTCTTTTTGTAGCAGTGCCTTTTCTAATAGTGTTTAACTAGTGCCTAGTATTAAAATATCTAAATCCCCACAAAGGAAAACACCACATTAAACAGTAAAAGACATATCGACTAGAGTATTCATCTGTTACTGATTAAAAAAGACAAACATAACTTGCTATATTCAGCATGTAGGAGGATTTTAATACAACATGCAGGCAGCAGAGAGGAAGGAGAATTCCTGCTTAAATAATCGGCTAATGGCAGGATTATAACTCACAGCCCAGTGAGTCAGACTGTCCCAAAACTGACTCTTTCATCTTTGTTTTGCTGAATCCTCAGTGTCCCACTCAGCAGACCTTCTGGTTTGCTGAGTGGGATACATTAGTGAGATAAGTGTGTCCCATCCCTCCATCCCTCTCTCTCTCTGCCTCTCTCCCTCCTGGGCCTCCTGATGTCTCTCCACACAGCTTCAGGGAGGGGATCATTCAGCTGATTGACTTTGTGTTTTCCTTTTCCTTCCACCGGGATTTGCAGCAAATAGAGCTCATAATTGACTCGCCCGTTCTTGGAAAATGAGCTCAGTTACTATTTAAGTGGATGTGGTGTCTGAGTGGTTGCTAGTGTGTGTGTGTGTGTGTCTGTGTGTTGGTGGCAGTTAGTACGCCACTCTCAGAATTAAGCACCAGTGTGATTTGTGAGTCCCTGAAGTGTCCCTGTCCTTTAACAGTCAGCCACAAGTGCTCAGCAGGCAGACTTGTTGCAGATATACAGCAGATACAGTCGACTCCATATGCTGCATGTCTTGATGGATGTTTGCAACATCACACTTTCCCCGCAGGAGGTGATAAATTTAATCTTACTAGCAAATTCAATTTGTCTCCTAATCAAGTATGAGTGAGAAATTTGGGACTCATTTGCTGTTATGTTTATCTAATTCATGTCTTCAACATCTGGAGGGTCTGACAGCTACGACAGAAATGCTAAATCAATACTGTGGTATCAGGCAGCCGCAGACAGACAGGTCTGTAGGTTCACCTGTCGCTCTGAGGGGAATCTAGATCCTACAATAACCAGAATGCACTGAGCATAATCTCATCCAAGGACATCACAGTCTGCTAAATGAACCCAACGAACCTATTGATGGTTTATATGTGACAACAGTTTAGTAAAGCTTAGTGTAAAAAACACACGTGTATAATGCTGTGATGTTCACTGTGGTCACAACGTCATCGGCCACCACTTCGTTTTGAGTGAAATCATCCAGGTTCTCATAGTGCTGCATGTTTCCATACTTCTCAGTATGAACGCACTTATGACCTCAGAATATTAAGAGTAATATTAAGCTCAGTGAGGTTTTTTTGTGTCCATGTGGCTCTATATGTGGGTCAAGATGAGCGATTCAAAAATCAGTTAAACTAGTTTTAAAAGCAGCATCAGGTTTGTTAAAATGTACATTTAGTATTTGTGTTGGTTTTATATCATTTAAATGACATTTGCACATTTTTTTAACCAAAAGTAAGACTGAATGCTCCTGAAAATGTCAAATGGTGTAACCACAAAAGAATGATAGATATTAAATATGTGATCAGCTACAGTGTGTTTAAGTAGACTTATACTAATAATGACTTCATTTAAAACATGTAAATGTTTCCTGATCTCCATGGTAACCAGATGAAATGTAATATTTATAACAATAGTATTCCATTAGCTTTATTTAATATAAAAGTTATAATGTAAGATCATGCCACACTAGTTGATATGGTGTTAGGTAGGAAGGAAGGAAGGAAGGAAGGAAGGGAAGGATGTAAGATCATGCCAAACTAGTTGATATGGTGTTAGGTAGGAAGGAAGGAAGGTGTTTTATTGACTATTTACTGTTTTCAAGCAAGTTGAATTATTTGGTACAAAGTTTTTATGGTTACACCACTTAGACATTTTTACCATAATCCTCTAATATATTCTCTCTAAATGTATTAAAAGCAGAAATTTGATGCTGGGTCCACAAAAAAAGAATGTGTGAAGTTATTCATACGTTTATTTTCACATTTTAACCCTTTAAATTTAAACTAAACCACATGGACACTAACAAACACCTCATTGACCCATGTACAGTATGTATTGTATGCATGTAAGGAGAACTACTGTATTTCCCCCTAAACCTGATTGAAAACCTGCAGCTGTCGTATTCTGATTCTGGGTCATAGCAGCAGTTGTATTGTGAGAATTTCTGACTCAGAATTTTAGTCTCCAAAAACTTCAAATCCATCATCAGAGGACGAGTCTCACAGTGAGATCTAAGACACCGTTTTGAATTTGGACAAAGATTTCATCAAGTTTCTCTCACGATTCTCAACTTTCATATCAGACAGAGCAAAACCACACAGTGTGAAGGCTCCTTCAGTGAGAATAAAGACTCACACTCAGGCCACCTGCTGCATTAACGAGGACAGATCTGTGGATCCATCGTCCTTACTTACGCAAATTGATCTTTTATTGGAACCCTGGCGATATTCAAGGAAAGGTCTTGAAGAACAAAAGCTGCTCTCTGACACTCTTCAAGCACACTGCATTGATCTATCCACTGTGAGGCTTCAGACCTTATTGAGGCTCTGCAGGACACAGTGGAAGAATACAGATATGATTCAGACACAATGAAGCAGTGGAGGCTGTTTAGAAAAGGCTCATCACAGCAGGGACAGTGAGTACAGGTAAGAGCTTCAGCAGGAGGTTTGTTTTACTTCAGTCTAAGATCACTTTCATACATATGTACAGACATGGCTCAGCAACAATAGAGCTGTTTTAAGTTTAATTTCTCATACCTCAAACAGGAGACGCAGCAGCCAATTAAGGTTGAGGAGAATAAATCCGACAGTGTCATTAAACTGTCAAGCATCCAGGAGATTTGCAGGGTTTTTTTTAAGCCACACAAAGCTTTCCAACATGTGTTACCAGACCTTGTCCTCTCAGAGACATGGCACAATTATTCTGTCTCACAGATGACAAACATGTAATAAGTGAGTTGATTTGAAGCAGCAAAATGCTCATTTTTTTTACACTGGCTCAGTTCTCCTGAAACACTCCCCCTCCCTTCTTGCTCTCTGCCTCAGTGTGTGAACCACTTGTGGAAATGGCAGCCAATTTAAATGCATATCAATGTGGGTTAGACGGTCAGGAGTGATGTGGTGCAGTCGGTTGGGTGCCTGGCAAAACTGGTTAAGCAGTTTCCTCTGCAAGC
The DNA here is from genome assembly GCA_021039105.1 of Scomber colias. Taxonomy (NCBI): domain Eukaryota; kingdom Metazoa; phylum Chordata; class Actinopteri; order Scombriformes; family Scombridae; genus Scomber; species Scomber colias. The sequence goes on along the minus strand of JAJDFG010000540.1, from coordinate 31,252 downwards.
AGTCAAGAGGCAATGCATAATCAATCACCGTCCCTGCTTTGTAATTCTGCAGCATGAGGCGAGCGCTTCATATCTGCACAGTATTAAAATGCAGCAGCAACATGAGAGGGAGTGTATGGTGAGCCGTCGCAGCAAGGGCTCTGCGTCGGCTGCTGTGAAAAGCTGCAAACTGATCGAAACCATCTAGAGACGAGATCTAATCAGACGCCCCTGCAGTGTGTGTGTGTGTGTGTGTGTTTCTCAAATACAGCACAATCAGCCCTCCTCTGCTATCACCAGCCTGCTGTCTGATCACACTGATCTTAATGAGAGAGCATCTCTGTCCTGAATATTAAACCCTCACATTAAGAGCAAGTCGACGTGCAGAACCTGGAGAGCATCTGTCCTGATGTAACTTACACACTGAATCCGACACTGATTTCCCTCATGACTGTACAGGAAAGGTAGAGCGAGGTAGCGAGAGTGTTTATGTGTGAAATCATGTTTGTTAGAGAGGTTGCAGCCCCACCCTGAGATTGTTCCTGCTGTTTATCCTTTTCCTTCACTCGGCGTCACAGCTCCTCTTTGCATGTGTTCCTAATCCTCAACTTTTCATTGATTTCTTTTCAGCAAACGACATAATCTGAACAAACAGCAAGAAGAGAGAGTTCTTATTCCAAAGGTTTGAAATAGTGGATTCTTCAGTTTTGGGTCCAACGTTACATACCAATTTCAATTAAATGTGAATAAACCGTATTATTGAATGGTGGTTTTAGAATATTTGAATAAATATGGGTCACACAGTCAACAAAAATGCTTATCAGTTGCACAAAAATGTTTATAAAAAGTTGAAATATTTCCATTTTTGTGTATTCTGGGTCATTTAAGGAAAGGTCATCAAATTTCTGGCTGAAGGAAAAGTTTTTAGGTTGTGTTTTCTTGTCTGAAATATAACACTGGGTCATATTAGACCCTGAATAATATGCAAGGGTTAATGATGAATTTCAGCCACCATGAACATCTGGTCAAGGATGAAGGAGACAGTTGAAATTCGTCCAGCAATGTTTAATCTTCATTCTTAAATTTTGAAGTATTCTTTAAAAACATAATGGTATTACAGTAAATTAACTAAAAAAATTAAGATTGTGGTATCCTGAAGTATCCTGAATCGCTATCATTTCTATCCACTAGATGGTCATCCATTGGATTGGCATCTGGATTACTATTTTACTGATTAATCAAACACAATCCTTTGAAACAGTAACATAATATAACAAACTATGAATCCAAATGACACTTTAAATATGCACAGAATTATAAACTGTCAAAATCAGAAACCCAAATATATCCATGTAGGCTACACCTCCATCATCATCTACATGTGGTCCTCAACAATCCAGTGGAAGTTAACAAAAGGGGGGGTTATAGAATATTATATGGTAATTTCAGGCTCTACAAACCATAGACTGTATAAAAGAAATGGACGTAACATCCGTGACATCCGTGACATTGGTTTGTGGACTGCTGCTCGGAAGCCAATAGTTTCGGATCTAAGCAGCGCCATCTTGAAAACTTCAGGTGCATGCTGGGAAAAATAAAAACACGGATTCTACTTATATGGGCATGAGGCGGGGCCATGGGCGGAGCAGGGAGGTTGCTATGGTTGCGAGGGCTGGATCTCTAGGACATTGGTCAATCAACCTGTCAATCAGGACGTAGCCACGCCCTAATGCATACCCTGCTTTATCGTCACATATAAAATCAGGGAGGCCAAAATGTCCCAAATGAACATCATACTGCATTGAAGAAGGCTTTAAACTAGCGATTGAGACCATAAACACATTTTGAAAACGTTTACTGAGGTTAGAAATCAAGTGAGAAGTTGGTGAATTCTCCATTGACTTGTATAGAGACGGTCGCCCCCTGGTGGCCTTTTGATAGAATGCAGCTCTAAGTTACTTCCTGGTTGGCTTCATTTCAGAGGACTGGAACTCCCCGCCTGCTACAAACACAGCACATTGAGCCGGTCTAACTCTCCACTTAAACAGGCCCACCAATCTGTCCAGGCTGAACCATATTTATGACACCTATGCCAGGTAAACTACAATACTTCTTGTACCAGTGAACATTTTTTACAGACTCATCATCCACAGTATAGTCCTCACAATAAGACAATAAGAACATATATAAAGACTAAAGATTATTGACTATATAATCATTCTGTAGTAGTCTTCTAGAATTTCTAGGAGACAGACATCCATCAAACCTGTTGATTTGTCACAGAGACCTTCAGTGGGAATTGTTCTAAAGTGCTAATGTATGGAAACATTGTGTCAGTGAAAGTGTGTGTGAAGGTGTGTATGTGTGTGTTAGTATCAGGATCAGAGAACGACAGATTTCCTCTGTTCCAGTCCAGATTCACTCTGATCCTCTGGAGCTTCTTCTTCACTGGGAGAACAGTGCGGAGAGTTGTTGGTGACTCTGCTGAGTATTCATCAAGAAATAACCATATTGTCCATAATCCAGACTGTATGTCTCCCTTCCTCTGAACAGACTCTGATAACACACCCAGTTCCCAGTATTTACTGTCTCCAACCTCGACATCCCAGCTGTGAGTCCCTGAGTTAAAGCCCTCAGAGCCCAGGACAGAGTAATCATCAAACCTCTCTGGATTATCAGGAAGCTGCTGTTTCTCTCCTTCACATCTCACACTGGTCAGATCTTCAGACAAAGTGAGTCTTGGACCAGCAGTGTTTGAATCCAGAATGACAGGAGTGTAGGAGACCATCTCCTTCATGTTGTTCCAGATGTTGAAGGCCAGGTTGCCCAGGTGTTTGGCCTGGTCTATCAGAGCTCCTGAGGGCAGCTGTGGATCATCCAGCAGGGGGCAGCGCTGGACTCTTTCCACTGCAGCCTTGTAGTTGTTCAGGAATGAGACGTCTTCAGCTCTCAGCTCCTCCTCTGTGGCTCTGACTGTGTGTGAAAGAGCTGCTATCTCTCTGCTCAGAGCCTCCATCTTCTCCTTCATCATCTGACTCTTCTGCTCCTCTTCCTCCCTCAGAGCAGCCATCCTGGCCTCCTCTTCCTCTTCTAGAAACTGGTGAAGCTTCTTAAACTGCTCCTTAATCTGCCTCTCTGTGTGTTGGGCCTGGACCTTAATGTGTTTTGCTGTTTGATCAAACTTCACTTTAACTTCTTCACATACCTTTAACTTCTCCTTTAAGGGCTTCAGAGTTTCCTCAAGTTCCTTCTTGTGTTGTGGTGCAGCTTCATCGATGGGTCTGAATCTGTGGTTGGTGTGTTTTTCTGAATCTCTGCAGACGAGACACACTGGCTGCTGATGGTCCAGACAGAAGAGTTTGAGTTTCTCAGAGTGCAGACTGCAGAGATCCTCCTCTGATCTGGAAGCCATTTAGTCTCTGAGTGAAGCTGAAAACACAGCAGACAGAAAGTGCAGTCAGTCATGGCTCCCCTCCCTCCTCTACTAACTTCACTGACATTTACTTTCAGTGTGACTCCAGTTTTTAGTCAAACTCACCTTCAGTGTGTGGAGAGTCAGCAGGTTGAAGCAGCAGAGTTCTAGTTTTCCACTTTTCTCTCCTGTAGCTGTACTCACTCAGAGGAAGTTGTTAGTTTGGTCTGAAGGTGAATCTGATGCTCTGTTTCTCAGTCTGTGTGTCTCTTTAGAGACCAACAATAAACTGTTTCCTGGTTTGTCTCAGGTGAGTCAGGTGAGGGGCGGAGTTTTGTCAGATCTCTTCTGATAAATGTTGTGGCTTCACAATAACACAGGGTGTGTTTCATTCCAAAGGATTTACTCATTACTCAGAGGGAAATGGGGACGGCTGTTGCACCAACCCTTACTCTCTCTGACTCTCTGTGTCTGTCGCACTTGTGTTTGTGCAGCTTTTATTAGTTTGATGTTTCATCATGTGTTTTTTTTCAGCTTGGAGTCTTTCAATCTGTCGCTAACTAACTGCACAAACTAAAATAAGTCAAAAGTAGCTTCACAGTAACACTGGGTGTGTTTCATACCAAAGGATTTACTCATTACTCAGAGGGAAATGGGGTTTGCTGTTGCACCACATTTATTTAAACAGATCTTTAGGTTGAATAATGAGAGTCAAAATGTAACTTAGTAAAATCCCTGTAATATTCCTGAGAACAGATCTCATGGAATACTTTATATGAAGGGCAACATGAAATAATGTAGATGAAGGGTAATATGTATAGTAAGGTGTGACATGGAATAATGTATGGAAGGACATCCAATATTAAAGGGTTATTATAGAATATCATAGAAAAGGAAACCACAGAATATTGTTGGGAAGTTGTGCATATTGTTGGAGAAAGGTACAATAGAAGACTGTATGTTAGGACTACCAAGGAAAAGTCTAAGAAAGTGGGATCTTGAAATATTCTGGGACATGGAAACACTAAGCTAATGGGGAAAACTGGAATGTCTGCTATGGAATAGCATAGAAAATGAGCAACATGAAAGTGTGTAGATAGTGGGAAACATTTATTTACAGTGTATAAACATGGACGTTATGACAGCCCCCCAAAAGTAAAGCCAAAATATCTGGATCGCCCCCTGGTGGCCGGCTGCAGTAAAGATCATAAGTCCTGCTGCCTCCATGTTTCAAATGGGACATGAGACAAACTACAAAAAGGACATGTAGGAATAAATTCATGTCATTTTAACTCACCATTGTCACAGTAATGTTTGTCTTTCATTCCTGTATTCTGCGCCCCTCCCCCGCCTTTGTTTCTATCTGATTCATTTTCTCCTTCTTAAGGTCCTGAGTAGGTCTGTCGTCGCCTGGCTGTGACGGCTGATTCCCTATAAGCTTCCCCTCAATGCAGTCAACAAGCTGAAGAACTTCGCACCTCAATCATTTTTCCTAATAAATCTTTTAAACACATCTTCTTGATGGGGGGTGGTCATTGCTAGTGAAACAGCTGCTAACTCACTAATCTGGCTTCATGGTTCTGGCTCCTGGACTTTGTTTCATTTTAAAGTGCAGGTCACATGACACATCAGGTATGAAGTCAAACCTCTTAGTAGCAGATGATTAAACAGTGTGTGATAAAGCTTAGTCATAGTTTCACGGTAGGTGATAAGAGGGAGACACAGACACTTGTTCAATTATTAAAAAAGAGATTTATTCCAACCAGCGTAACCAAAACAAGTGTGTCCAAAAAAATAGAAGAACAAGGCAGTTAAGATAAGTTCAATTTGTTTAACTCAGGAAAACTCAACAACTCTCCACTTAAACAGGCCCACCAATCTGTCCAGGCTGAACCATATTTATCACACCTATACCAGGTAAACTGCAATGCTACTTGTACCAGTGAACATCGTTTACAGACTCATCATCCACAGTATAGTCCTCACAATAAAACAATAAAAACAAATATAAAGACTAAAGATTATTGAATACACCCATCCTTTATGTACAAATGACAGACACCCATCAGACCTGTTGTTTAGTCACAGAGACCTTCAGTGGAGAAAAGGTCAGTGGGAATTTTTGTAAGGTGTAAATATATGGAAACAGTGTGTCAGTGAAAGTGTGTTTGAAGGTGTGTATGTGTGTGTTAGTATCAGGATCAGAGAACGACAGATTTCCTCTGTTCCAGTCCAGATTCACTCTGATCCTCTGGAGCTTCTTCTTCACTGAGAGAAAAGTGCGGGAAGATGGTGGTGACCATGCTGACAATTTATCGTCATAGAACCCAATGGTCCATAATCCAGACTGTATTTCTCCCTTCCTCTGAACAGACTCTGATGAAACACCCAGTTCCCACAATGTATTGTCTCCAACCTCAACATCCCAGCTGTGAGTCCCTGAGTTAAAGCCCTCAGAGCCCAGGACAGAGTAGGCATCAAATCTCTCTGGATTATCAGGAAGCTGCTGTTTCTCTCCTCCTCTCACACTGGTCAGATCTTCAGACAGGATGAGATGTAGACCAGCAGTGTTTGGATCCAGAATGACAGGAGTGTAGGAGACCATCTCCTTCATGTTGTTCCAGATGTTGAAGGCCAGGTTGCCCAGGTGTTTGGCCTGGTCTATCAGAGCTCCTGAGGGCAGCTGTGGATCATCCAGCAGGGGGCAGCGCTGGACTCTTTCCACTGCAGCCTTGTAGTTGTTCAGGAATGAGACGTCTTCAGCTCTCAGCTCCTCCTCTGTGGCTCTGACTGTGTGTGAAAGAGCTGCTATCTCTCTGCTCAGAGCCTCCATCTTCTCCTTCATCATCTGACTCTTCTGCTCCTCTTCCTCCCTCAGAGCAGCCATCCTGGCCTCCTCTTCCTCTTCTAGAAACTGGTGAAGCTTCTTAAACTGCTCCTTAATCTGCCTCTCTGTGTGTTGGGCCTGGACCTTAATGTGTTCTGCTGTTTGATCAAACTTCACTTTAACTTCTTCACAAACCTTTAACTTCTCCTTTAAGGGCTTCAGAGTTTCCTCAAGTTCCTTCTTGTGTTGTGGTGCAGCTTCATCGATGGGTCTGATTGTGTGGTTGGTGTGTTTTGCTGAATCTCTGCAGACGAGACATATTGGCTGCTGATGGTCCAGACAGAAGAGTTTGAGTTTCTCAGAGTGCAGACAGCAGAGATCCTTCTCTGATCTGGAAGCCATTTAGTCTCTGAGTGAAGCTGAAAACACAGCAGACAGAAAGTACAGTCAGTCATGGCTCCCCTCCCTCCTCTACTAACTTCACTGACATTTACTTTCAGTGTGACTCAACTTTTTATTCAAACTTCACACCTTCAGTGTGTGGAGAGTCAGCAGGTTGAAGCAGCAGAGTTCTAGTTTTCCACTTTTCTCTCCTGTAGCTGTACTCACTCAGAGGAAGTTGTTAGTTTGGTCTGAAGGTGAATCTGATGCTCTGTTTTTCAGTCTGTGTGTCTCTTTAGAGACCAACAATAAACTGTTTCCTGGTTTGTCTCAGGTGAGTCAGGTGAGGGGCGGAGCTTTGTCAGATCTCTTCTGATAAATGTTGTAGCTTCACAGTAACACAGGGTGTGTTTCATTCCTGCACTCAAACATAAACATACCATCAAGTTTAAAGATAACAGACTAACAGGTTTGACCTGATTTAATGTGTACAGTACAGAACATCATGACCTGCATGAAGCTTATAAAATAAACTCTAAAAGTTCTGTTCAGCTGTTAGTGTGAAAACTTTACAGGAACTATAGAAACACAAAGGAGTGAATATTGTTCTGGATGATTTATTTAAGATTTGACATATTACCAAAAACAAAAAGGACAGTACCAACACTTATAAGAAATGACGACACACTGATCAACTTGTTGTGGCGCCCTCTGGTGGCACCGGCAGTGTTTACTGCCACACCCAGCAAGTCTTGCAGCATCAGATCGTTGCTGCTTTTGCTGCTTCAGCTTGTGACAGTTTGACTTTTTGTGTTTTTAAGGAGCCAGTCAGGTCTCTGTGCTGCATTTTGTACTCAGTCAGTAGTTTAGTCAGTTTACAAAGGATGCAGACTGAAGCAGCAATACTTAACTTACTGCCTTCACACTGAATGAACATAAACACAAACATGTACAAACATAAAATCTTAAGGCAAAAATATTTATATGTTTGAGCACATTTTTATAATCCCTGAAATCCCAAAGTGTGAAGAACAGTCCACAAAACAGCAAAATACCCAAATTAAAAACTCTATTACGGTTTTTACCTTTTAAATATAATCCAGTCCAGTTCAGTTCTTCTACTTAAAATAAAGTTTGGTTTGTTTTCAGTTTAAATAATAAACCCCAAAAAAGGACATGATTAAAAAAGACAATTTTACTCACAGTAGTCGGTCCGTCTGAAGGTGAATCTGATCTGTGTCTGTTTTTCAGTCTGTGTGTCTCTTTAGAGACCAACAATAAACTGTTTCCTGGTTTGTCTCAGGTGAGTCAGGTGAGGGGCGGAGCTTTGTCAGATCTCTTCTGATAAATGTTGTAGCTTCACAGTAACACAGGGTGTGTTTCATTCCTGCACTCAAACATAAACATACCATCAGGTTTAAACAATAGGACAGTACCAACACCTACAAGAAATGACGGCACACTGATGAACTTGTTGTGGCGCCCTCTGGTGGCACCGACAGTGTTTACTGCCACACACAGCAAGTCTTGCAGCATCAGATCGTTGCTGCTTTTGACTTTTTGTGTTTTTAAGGAGCCAGTCAGGTCTCTGTGCTGCACTTTGTACTCAGTCAGTAGTTTAGTCAGTTTACAAAGGATGCAGACTGAAGCAACAATACTTAACTTACTGCCTTCACACTGAATGAACATAAACACAAACCAACAAGGTAAAAGATCACAGACTAACAGGTTTTATCTGTACAGTACACACAAAATCTTAAAGCTAAAATATTCATATATTTGAGCACATTCTTATAATTCCCAAAATCCCAAAGTGTCTGAAGAACAATCCACAAAACAACAAAATACTTTAACTAAAAATTATATTATTTATTTTCCCTTTCAAATATAATTCAGTGAAGTTTTTCCAACTAAAATAAAGTTAAGTTAGTTTTCATAACCAAAAAAGGCCTCAATATAAAAGACAAATTTACTCACAGAAGGTCTGACGTGTCAGTAGTCGGCCCGTCTGAAGGTGAATCTGATCTGTGTCTGTTTTTCAGTCTGTGTGTCTCTTTAGAGAGAAGGAATAACAAACTGTTTCCTGGTTTGTCTCAGGTGAGCCAGGTGAGGGGCGGAGCTTTATCAGATCTCTTCTGATAAATAGCTTCACAGTAACACAGGGTGTGTTTCATTCCAAAGGATTTACTCATTACTCAGAGGGAAATGGGGACGGCTGTTGCACCAACCTCTGACTCTCTGTGTCTGCTTTTATCAGTTTGATGTTTCATCATGTGTTTTTTCTTTCAGCTTGGAGTCATTCAATCTGTCGCTTACTAAATGCACAAACTAAAATAAGTCAAAAGTAAAGCAAAGTAAGTAAAATTGTCAAAGTGTCTTATTTAAATAATGCAAATGTATTTTGATTGTGTTTTTTGTTGAACACAAATTTGTTTGTTTTTCTTTGATAGTTTGCTTGCTAGCTCTTTTAAAATGTCTGTATCAAATGTAATTTATTGTGTTACTGTCAAATTTCCATTTGTGCATATTAAAAAATTCTATCTAATGTTGCAAAAAATATATAAAAAAGATCAAATGCTCTTTAAGAAATACATATTGCAGCCTGAGGAGCTCTAAGTTCAGGTCAAAGATGTATTAAATATTCAGGACGCACATGATGAAATAAAGTCATTGACTGTTTTATGTAAAAACAATATTTCATTTAAGACAGGCTTCACACCCATACTGATGCAATCAGCACAAACTATACTTTACAACAACTCCAAACTTTTACTTCAGTATTAAAAATAATTGCATTGCAACATGTGCATCGCGTGGACATCGGGGGCAGTGTCTCTGGATTGGCAGACTGGGGTGGTGGTCCCTCTTTTTAAGAAGGGGGACCGGAGGGTGTGTTCCAACTACAGGGGGATCACACTCCTCAGCCTCCCTGGTAAGATCTATTCGGGGGTGCTGGAGAGGAGGGTCCGTCGGATAGTTGAACCTCAGATTCAGGAGGAGCAGTGTGGTTTTCGTCCAGGCCGTGGAACTGTGGACCAGCTCTACACCCTCTGCTGGATCCTTGAGGGTGCATGGGAGTTTGCCCAACACGTCCACATGTGTTTTGTGGACTTGGAGAAGGCATTCGGCCGTGTCCCTTGGGAAGTCCTGTGGGGGGTTCTCTGGGAATACGGGGTACCGGACCCCCTGATACGGGCTGTCCGTTCCCTGTATGACCGGTGTCAGAGCTTGGTCCGCATTGCCGGTAATAAGTCGGACTTGTTTCCAGTGAGGGTTGGACTCCACCAGGGCTGCCCTTTGTCACCGATCCTGTTCATAATCTTTATGGACAGGATTTCTAGGCTCAGCCAGGGCGTTGAGGGGGTCCGGTTTGGTGACCTCAGGATTGGGTCACTGCTTTTTGCAGATGATGTGGTCCTGTTGGCTTCATCAGCCAGGAGTTGGAGGTCACGACCTTCAACTCCCCCCTGGGAAGAGCTGGATGAAGTGGCTGCGGGGTTAGGGGAAGTCTGGGCTTCCCTGCTTAGGCTGCTGCCCCCGCGATCCGACCCCGGATAAGTGGAAGAAGACAGACGGATGGTATTGCAACCCTGGATGCACAGAAAACAAACAGGAAATACTTTTAATTGGGTGTGTTGGCTCATATGTTTAGCAATTTGGTTGGCCAGCATTCATTTAAAGAATCATTAAAATGCTTTAGTCTACCTCTGTATGTTTATATGTGGACTATGGAGCTTTCTTTGCAATGGTACTGTTACTGTGATCAGTGGACTGTCTGATGACTGTCAAATTTGATATTGTCCACAAATATTCACTGGCCTTTATTTTGCTATCATTAATGCAGTTTACATGTCGAATATGACAACATACAGACTATTGAGCAAGTTGTTTGCATTATGCAACAACTGCATCACACTTATCTTTATTTTATCACAGTTCTGCATTTTTAATTAATATGAGAAATCCAGGAAAGCTTGCAGCAAGAGAAATAACAACGATTTTGTTTTTCCTCCAACTGGTCCTGTGGTTACAGACCATTATCCCTGTTATGTCCACCTCCTTTATGAAACACCAAACAGTTCACACACACACACACACACACGTTTCTCTCTCTTCAAGTGTTGCTTTTCTACTTTTTTCATCTCGCTCTCACTGATCTCACATGGTTTATTTGAGTGACAGAAGTACTTCTCATAATCTGTTTGTGTCTGTCTCTCTCTCTCTTTCAATCTCTCTCTGATAGAAATGTCAGGTCAAAGGTCAACAACTACAAAGTGTCTGTTTGTCTGTCTGTGTTCTGCCAAACACAACTGAATGCAGCCTGAAAAACCTGAAACACATGAAGGAGCAGAAACATAAACCGAGGCTCCAAATTTAAAAAATAAAAAAAAGGAAATGTTTGATCAGAAGCAGGAGAGCTGAGTCCATACTCACTAAAAATTGGACAACCTCTAATATCTATTTGTATAGAAATGTTCAAATCACATTTACAAAGTGCTTTACAAAAACAAACTGAAACTAAGCTAATTATAAAAACCCAAGTACAGTACAATTCTATAAAAACATAATAAAATGACTGAAAAGCAGAGTGTGTTTTAACAGTGATTTGAAAAATGAGACAGAGCTGGGAGCCCTGACAGCAGAAGCTCTGTCCTCTTTATCAATCTGGACCCTGAAACAACAAGAAGCGACACATCCAATGATCTCAGGGAGTGGGAGGACAACAAGAGATCTGATAGATAGCTTGGGGACTCTCAAGGTACTTAAAGTAATCAATCAAATCTTCAAATCTATCCTAAAAGCACGGAAAAAGCAGGTAGAGAGTGAAGAGAAGCCAGGATCAATGAAATGTGATCAAGTTAAAATCCAGTCAGCAGAATTTCGGATGAGCAGAATTACAATTATCCAATCTACTGGTTATGAAAGCATGAAAGCACTCTGCAGTCCAGCGTTATTCCTCCCTCCTACTCCCTCAATGCAGACCTTTTCTCCCATCCTCTCCTCCTCCCTTCCTCCCCCTTACATTACCACAGACCAGGTCAGGGAATTAAGGATGATTCACCCCAGTAAGGCAGCTGGCCCAGACAAGGTGTCTCCCCGGCTATTGAAAATCTGTGCTGCTGAACTAGAAGGAACCGCTGCAGCACGCCTTCAACCTGAGCCTGCCACTTCGGAAGGTGCCCACCCTTTAAAAGACCTCCTGCATTGTTACGGGTTCCTAAGAAGAACCGGCCCTTTGAGCCCAATGACTTCAGAGCGGTGGCACTTAGTGGCTCTTCCTCAACCTGCTCAGAACACAGGTGCAACATGCTCAGGATCCTCTGCAGTTTGCACACCGGTCAAAGGTCGGGGTGGAGGATGCTACCGGACAGACTTGGGAAACCTAAACAAGTAGTGAGGGTGAACTGGGAACATCTGGGGGAGGCCACCATCCAGAGCCTCCGTTGCCAAGGTGGTCGCACACATTTTAACAATGCAGGGTTCTGTACAATTATCTGTTATATTCATGGTTTCTTTCATTGTCTTTGAGTTATCGTGGTTGGGAGAGGAATCTTCCTGGTTGAGTAAAAGGGGGGTTAAGGGTCGAGGACTCTTAAATCCTGGAGCTCATCAGGCTGGACCACGTGTTGCTGTGTCATGGGAGAGGGGGTTAGTTAGTTTACCTTGTATTTAGTTGTAATTGGCATTTACCCCTTGTGTGTCATTTGGTTTGGCCAAGCCAGTATATATGTGTTGCCTCATGTCATTACGTCTGGTTAATTCAGTTAACATCTCAGTTTCTTTGTGGTTATATTGAGTATATTTGTCTTTTGTTGAGCTCTTTTAATAGGCCTAGTTATTAAGTTCTTGGTTTTGTTTTGGGTGAATAAAACCTTATTTCTAACCTGCACTCCTGTCTCCTCATTACCTCACGGCATGGTCCCAACCACAGCTCTGTGTTTTTATGTCTAAAACCAAACTGGAATTGAAAATATTATTTTCATGAATAAAAACAAGCAGTTGATCTGCTGCAATCTTTTCTAAAACCTTCACTATGGGAGCTTAGAAACAGTCCTCAAATTGTTAAGATCAGAAGGAGAGACAGCTTTTTTCAACTTGGTGAAGAAGAGCAGTTTTAAAAATATTCAGGAACAGAACCTGTCAACAGAAAGGAATTTAACATTTGCAGAATAGAGGGGGAGACTGTAGTAAAGTCTCCACAATAATCTCTTAGACATTTAAAAGGAAGAATATCAAGTTGAGGCTTTTATTCTCATTATCATATCATTCAGCGAGGATGTAGAAATTGGATTGAATGAGCACAGAGAAACTGCACAAGGCTTCTGAACTGTAATCAGAGAATCAGGGAGAAATGCAACTTCTAATAACTGAGTCGTTCTGTGAAAAGAAAGGAATACATTTATTGCATTTCTCAGAGGTGGCGTTGAGTACCTGCACGTCCCCGAGGGAGGATCAGTGACACTGCTCATTATACTGAAGATCATTTTTGGGTTGAACTGATTGTTTCCAATTAGAGGAATAAAGTAAGAAGATCTAGAATAATAAAACCTCTGCTGTCAAAGTATTAAAGTTCCACATGAACTACGACTTTAGATGATTTTAAATGATAATCGGGTCGCCCAGAACCCCCACCATCACACAAATCCCCAAAAATTATCTGAAAAGTCATTTTGTCCATGTGCACTGTGGTATTAATGGATTCCTTCTTTATAGACAGAGTTGTTTCATCATTCACATGATTGGACAAGTCCTCCACATGCTAGAGTATTTGTTCTGTGCTGTTTGATAAGTTTTTAAACTGATATCAGGGCAACAAGCCAGACAAACTGCAGGTATTTTGTCTTTTACTGTGTTATATTAAAACAAGAAGAATAACGGACACCTACGTTCTACACTGTGAAACCGATGACTACTTTGATTTTGTCGGCCGACCTTTTGTACGACATGAATTAAAGTATTTGAGCCTTTCAACAGAGCCGGAGTCAGACGGAGCAGAGAGAAAGAAAGAGAAGCAGAGGAGACATGACCTGCTGCCTCAAGGCCAACACACTTCACACTCAGTGCTTTGAATACAAAATGGATATTTATAAAGCTTTTCACCGCTACCTAGTGAATGGCTTATGTGCCCCATGTAGTTAGATAAGAGCTCTTATACTTATGTCAGTATTAATGCAATCAGTCGTTTCTCTTTTCAGTTTAATGACACCCTTGAAGAGAGGTCAGGAATACTTCAAAAAACACTGAAATTGTGGCAATAATGTCTGAAACCACCTCATAAAACTGGATCACTGGTGTACATGTAAACATATTGAGTGAGTCAGCTTGGCATTTATCAGATATATTGTCACAAGGACCATTAAGGGCTTTCTTCCACTTCTGTAATGGACACTTGTTGATGACTTGTCTTTTTGACCTCGTTGATTCTGAATTGTAGTTGACGAACATTAACCGGCTGGGTTGTTAATGAAAACCCACCGCATCGCTGCTACCTGAAAACAGCTAGAGGAGTCTTAATGTGTGTTTATTGGCCAAATATGTTCACATATACACAGACTGTGACTCAATAATCTACAGAGAAATACACAAGGAATAACTCTACTGTGGTGAAACTGTTACTGTGAACCGTAAAAGGGTTAAAAAACCAGGCACACAGGCTACAAGACACCATTAAATGTCGAAATCAACCTGTTCAGCCTGGCTTATGATTAAGAATTGAATTGGTTTTTTTGTATTGTCTTTTTTTATTTTACTGTATATTTGTTTTTTTATTTTTCTACTTTCTATTTTACCACTTTTATTAATATCATTCAACCAGTTTTATCTTCTCATCGATTTTATTTGTCTCTAGTTTCAAGAACCTAGTTTTAGGGTTCAAGCTTTTATTAAACTTTTAAGAAACCCCTTCACTTACCCTCTATTATTTTACTTTTTGAATTATTTTATTAAAAGCCCAGTCTCCCCTGTTCTTCAACCTTGATCTAAAAGTAACTGGTTGGCATTAAAAGATCTGAGAAACAAGTTGGAGCTAGCCCATTTACTGATTTATAGGCCTAGAGTAACATTTTTTTAATAAATCCTTAAAAGCGTACGTGGAGCCAGTGAAGGGAAGCTAGCACGGGGGAAATGTGCTCTCGCTTTAATGTTCCAGTTAAAAGACGAGCTGCTGCATTTTGGACCAACAGGACTTGACCTTTGATAAAAGCCTCAGCTGGAAAAAACTTGACTTCAAAACTGAATTTATCTGTTTATCCAATTTAAAATCACTGTCCATCATCACACCCAGATTATTGACTGTGGGTTTTACATCTGGACTCCAGGGTCCATGTGAGGGGCAACTATAGACTGTATAGAAGAAATAGACGTAACATCCGTGACGTCAACCATTGGTAAGGCTCAAATAAAAACACAGATTCTACTTATATGGGCATGAGGCGGAGCCATGGGCGGAGTCATGGGCGGAGCGGGGAGGTTGCTATGGTTGCGAGGGCTGGACCTCGAGGACATTGAGCAATCAACCTGTCAATCAGGACGTAGCTTTATCGTCACATATAAAATCAGGGAGGCCAAAATGTCCCAAATGAACATCATACTGCATTGAAGAAGGCTTTAAACTAGCGATTGAGACCATAAACACATTTTGAAAACGTTTACTGAGGTTAGAAATCAAGTGAGAAGTTGGTGAATTCTCCATTGACTTGTATAGAGACGGTCGCCCCCTGGTGGCCTTTTGATAGAATGCAGCTCTAAGTTAATTCCTGGTTGGCCTCATTTCAGAGGACCGTAACTCCCCGCCTGGGGGCAACACAGGCACTACTGGATCCAAAAAAAGTTTTATTTTCATTGAAACTTAAGAACATTAAAGCTCGGATGGCCTTAAATTTTTTAAGACAGTCCAACAAAGGTTGTAAGATGCCATTTTGCTTCAGGGGCAGATACATTTTATACAGGCATATGTTGCATATATATTATTATTACTCACTACGGGGGAACTATAAAATGTTTGGGTAGATCCTCACCAAAGGGCACCATCAAATATAGGAGTATAAGGGAGTGTTTGGTTATTAATAATGATCAATAGGGATGAGAACCGAGGGGATTATGGGATTTATAGTTCAGTCTGATTTGACCCTAGTCTGAAGGGAGAAAGAGTGTTTGAGGGGCAAAGGACACACAACTGAGGCTTTTTGATTTCCATATAAACCTCTTCACAGGCTTTTGTTGGCTTTCATGTCGGCCTCTCATGAACACAACAGGCCTTGTGCTTTCAATTCAGCCCCACAGTAAATTCA
This sequence comes from Scomber colias, assembly GCA_021039105.1. Lineage (NCBI taxonomy): Eukaryota > Metazoa > Chordata > Actinopteri > Scombriformes > Scombridae > Scomber > Scomber colias. Next base: position 15,363 of record JAJDFG010000540.1, on the reverse strand, counting down.
AGGCCCAACATATATTAGCTGTATTTGTATTGTATGTTTATATTATGTGCATAATAAAAGGGTGGCAGATATTTGTGGACGGCAAACATCGGCTGAATTGAAATGAATGTGTAGAACAGGAGAGTGGAGCCTGCAGCACAGACACTAACGCTGGACTCAGAGAAAGCTCTACTGCACATTTCATCATCATCGAGGCAGCGCTGGGATTTATCTACTTCCCATCTCACTGTTATACACAGCCGCAGGAAGTAGAGGAGCTGGGGGAGCTGCAGCTTCCAGGTGGCCCATTTTTCCATTTTCAGAAAAAATAGAGCCTTAGTGTTCAGATAGTGGAGAGAAATACTGAACTCATGTGAAATAATGCACAAAAAACTGCTGGGTTGAAGATAAAAATGTATTATTGTAGAATAACACACAAACAAACTCTAGTGATTGATTGTTTAATGACTATTTGGGCGAACTGTACACTATCCATCATTTTCCTTATGTATTATTTAACTATTAAAAACATGAAAAGTTACAATGGTTAAAAAATAATGAGCAGTTCATGCATTTCTCTGCATTTAAAGCAATAAAAAAGGATTTACAAAGTGTGAACTTGTTACATAAATCTGTTTCTCTCTGTCATTTTTCCTCCTCTGCATTACAGTGAACAAGCCTCAGTTGACCCAGTAACTTTCTTTGATATGTACAGACAGTACAGTTGTTTATCTCTTTTTTTTTTTTTTTTTTTCTGGTTTCTGCTGCTTGTTTCAAAGCTGTGTCATCTCACTTTTTTTTTTAGAAGTTTTGGCCTAAATCTGATTTTTCTGATGCATTTCAACCTTGTGTCTCCAACTCTGAAACTCACATCTTCCTTTAAAGTATCAAGGACACAAACTGTTCCTATCTCTTAGCAAATATATTTACATTTTTAGTTGTCTCTCATTGCATCTTGTTTATACTTAATTGTCCTTTAACCATCTTCTCTTGTTGTTTGTCTTCATATTTATAGTAAAAGTAGTAAATCTGCTCCGTTTGCTTGATGTTGTTGGTGTGTATTACTTTCATGCATTTTCCAGCTTTCCTCATACTTTAAATGTTTAAATTCTACTTTTTGTGATTTTCTGTTATTTATATCGTGTTCTGATGTTGGATATTAATTTCCTCAAAGTCCCAAAACTTGAGGTGAATGTGTAGAAATGCTGCCTGCAAGTCAAAAGTCTCTGCCTTAAAGAGACAGGCGCTAAAACGACCCGTTAATAGACAGAGGCTGAACTGAGCGGCTGCATAAAGGACCAGTAGAAGATAAATAAGGAGTTTTTAACTGGAAATCATGTAAAGATATTCCAGTAGAGACTCAGAACATTAATATAGAAGCTGCAGATGTCCAAGCAAGTTGAAAATGTTCAGTGTTTGGGGTCCAATGGTTAAAATATCAAAAAGTGGAGCAGGTGGACCCGATTGCACGAAACTGCAAAAACAGGGCTGCAGAAAAATTAAATTCATTCTGATGGAATGAATTAAAATAGGCAAGACCTAATGAAGACTTGACCAAACAGAGACTGAACAGAAAACTGAGACTTAAATACACAAGGACTGATTACAAACAGGACACAGGTGAAGCACATGAGGAAATCAACTAAGGCAGGAAACTACAGGAAGTAAAGATAACTGAAACACAAGGAGACATTTCAAAATAAAACAGAGAGCAGGATTCGATCTTTAAACCTTCCCTTTGCTTCCTGGACTTTAAGTTTAATACCGAGCTACCTGGCTAGTTCCTTTCTGCTCCACAGCTCATAAAATATGGTGTAAAACTACTCAGAGTGGGTCATCATGCTGCCGAGATGTTAGAGAAGCTTTCAGCTAGATATCAATGAGCTGCTCCAGATGATGACGGACTAGTTTGGTGATTAGCGTCAGGTCCGTCTCCCTCAGTAACTGTCACAGCAGACAGCAGCTTTTAACTTACTACCAGTCAGCTAGCTAGCAGGCTAACTTACTACCAGTCAGCTAGCTAGCAGGCTAACTTACTACCAAGTCAGCTAGCTAGCAGGATAACTTACTACCAGTCAGCTAGCTAGCAGGCTAACTTACTACCGAGTCAAAGTAGGCGAGGGCAGCAGGAAACATTCACTCTGTGTTTCAGGTTCTACTTCAACACAAGAAGCTTAGAGCTCCTCCTAGTGGCTGAAAGAAGCTGTTAATGAACCTGAATACTAGACTATACAGCTCAGTGAGTCAATAAAGTTTTTCAATGAATAAAAATCACAATCAGAGTACGGTATCCCCACGCAGGCCCATCGTACATCTAGACTGTGAGGTCGGGTGGGAATCTGAGCTGGAGGAGCGCCGGACGTTTTTGCCCGAAGAAATAAAACATGAGCTCTGCAGATTCATCAGGTTCTAGTTTTTATTTCCTCCTCCTCCTCTTCCTCCTCTTCCCTCTCTCTCTCTCTCTCTCTCTGCTTTGCTCCCGGTATGATTTCCATCCTTCTCTTGACTTATATCTTTTAAAAATGGAGTGACCGGCCTTGGCTGCACTGCTGATGCAAGAGGTATCGTGCACACATTAAGTACTGTTGCATCTTTCAAAGAAACGCCCGGATCCAAGACCACTTTGAAGTGCCCCCCCCCCCCCTTATCGATCTGTTACTCTGAAGTAAGAAAGGCCCTTCAGGTTGAGAGGAGGCAGAGAGAGAGGAGAGAGGAGAGAGGAGGGAGGAGGGAGGAGAGAGGAGGGAGGAGGGAGGAGGCAGAGAGAGAGGAGAGAGGAGGGAGGGAGCTGGGACTGATGGAGGAAGGCAGGACATGAAGACCTGTACCTGACCGCCACACTTCTGGATTTAACATTTTAAGGATCAATTTCAGCAGAGAAACGTCATGAAAGCAAAGATTTAATTTATCTAAAGGGGCATTCCTTTGGATATTTAAAAATTCATCATTTTATTAATATACTTCTCCATTATCTGATAACTGAAATAAAGTGTGATAGAAAGTCTTTTGTTTGTTTCGTAGCATGCTGCTGTTTTCTCGCATGATTTCGCAACTTTAAGACTCGTCATTTGTCTGATGAACTTCTCCTTTTTGGTTTTTATGATTCAATTGATTTATGATCAATAATTTAACTTGACTATGTAAAAAAAAAAAAGTTATTTTTGTCTCAAAGTGCAGAAGGAGAAATCTGAGAGTCTGTTCAGTCTGGATTTCATGTAGTGTTTTATAATTTATGGTATTATTATTATTATATACATATACACCTCATTTATTTATCATCTCTCTGTTCATGATGGAGATTTCTTTCTATATTTTCTTCAATTTTCATGTTTGAAACTAAACCAACAATGAACTGATCTACTAACAAGTATTAAAGTGATTCTGTTTCTTTCAACAGAATAAAACTCCTGATAAATGCAAACCATGTCTAACTTATATAAACCATGTCTAACTTATATAAACCATGTCTAACTTATATAAACCATGTCTAACTTATATAAAACCATGTCTAACTTATATAAACCATGTCTAACTTATATAAACCATGTCTAACTTATATAAAACCATGTCTAACTTATATAAACCATGTCTAACTTATATAAACCATGTCTAACTTATATAAAACCATGTCTAACTTATATAAACCATGTCTAACTTATACAAACCATGTCTAACTTATACAAACCATGTCTAACTTATACAAACCATGTCTAACTTATACAAACCATGTCTAACTTATATAAACCATGTCTAACTTATATAAAACCAGTGGCGAGCGGTGACCTTTTACTGTGGTCATGCTGAAGTGTCAATACCATGCGCGCCCATAAGGAGGGTATTTATTTATTAATAAAAAATATAATATGGTTTTTAACTATTATATCAACTCACACTCGCCCCATGTTACCAACAACAGTGTGTTGGAGTTTAAAGTGTATGTAGGCTAAATGAAAGCAGAAATATTCAACACTGACATGAACGCTTGACAGCAGCGGATCCGTGGTAACCATGGTAACCATACAAACAAAGAAAAATAAGTTACACTCCCGGGAAATTTCGAGGCGTGTCATTGGACAATAACTGCAACGACGTCATACATGTCGGACCCCGAGCATAGCTGCCCGCTCGGTTTGCCGGTACCGGTAACTCAGACAAAGTTACCGATAAACAAAAAATGTGTAAGAGGTGAGAGTGCCAACAATTTCTGTTTCATTTGTTGAAAAATTAAGATGTTGTACACAGAAAATTAGGTCCTCTCTCGGTGGGGATCGTCTAAATACACATAATCTCCCCTTGACGTTAAGATAAGCTGCTTCATCTACAGTAAACAGCCTCTAGCAGTAACTGTACTACTCGGTGTCACAGATTAGGATTTAAGACCAAACCAGTAGAACTAAGGTATTGTATAATTGAACACACTGCCAGATTAATATTTTCAATTATTTTTATTAAAGGGCATGCACTGCATTTATAGCTTATTATGACCGCTCGCCCATGTATAAAACTATATACTCCCCCCCCCCCCCCCATCTACATCTGCAGCATCAGGAGGACAGACGACAGGCCGACTGACTGACACCGACTGATGTCTGTGTTCTTTCATTCTTTCTAAACTTCACTCGGCATTTTGAGGTCAAGAATATATTTTATTTTATTGACATGTCTTCACTGAGATGCTGCAGAGACTTCTTCTTCTTCTACTGCTGCTGCTGCTCCACAAACCAAATGTAATCATATTTAAACTATAAATCAGTTCTAACTCACTTCATCAGGAAGCATAATTGTTTCAGAGTGTACTACTGATGTGTTTCCAATGAATAATGTGATTATAATATTATATAAATTGAATGTAAATGCAGATCAGCTGAGCAATCTGGTGTTAAAAGCTCCTTTAAATTAACACGATGAACATGAAGAAACATCTGGAACAGTTTTAACCTTCCTGTCGTCCTCCTGGGTCAAATTGACCCTGTCTGTTTTGACTGTTCCTTCTTTTCTTCCTCCATCCCCCTTTCTTCCTTCCTTCTGTCCTTCCTTCCTTCCTCTTTTCCTTTGTTCCTTTCTCCCTCCCTTCTTTCCTCCCTCCTTCTGTCCTTCCTTCCTTCCTTTTCCCCTTCCTCTTTTCCTTTCTCCCTCCCTCCTACCTTCCTTCCTTCTTTCCTCAGTCCTTCTGTCCTTCCTCTCTTCCATCCTTCCTTCTTCCCTTCCTCTTTTCCTTTTTCCCTCCCTCTCTTCCTTTCCCATCCTTCCTTCCCTCGACTTGAGGACAACAGGAGGGTTAAACACTGCTCTTATTCCTCTGTAGAGTCATTGTCCAAACTCTATTAAAAACACGATTTCTCCTTTAAGGCTCTGAGGATGGAGTCAGACTCGTGTTTCCTCGCTGCCTCCTGCGGATGGACGAGGTCACGGTGATGATTGCTGTCATGTGCTGCGGCTGCGCTCTGATTCGTTCAGGTGAGCGAGGTGGAGACGGTTCGCTCTGAGGACTCAGAGAGCAGCCGCGGGCGCAACACGGCCAAAGTACTTCACTTCAACTTCACAGCATGAAAGAGAGAGAGCAGAAAAAAAGAGTAATCCTGTTCTCTCCGTCTCGCTTCCTTCCCCCGCCGGAGTCACTGCAGGTGAGCCGGGCACCTGGAGAGCTGCCTCGCTTTGTCAGTACACAGGTGAGCCGCTCACAGCTCGCTGGCTTTGTGCTCTGACAGTAATCTGTTCAGTGTGATTGTGTTTTATCATCGTGAGGCATTATCGTTATAAAGGTCACAGGTTTGATGCCCACCGCAGGCAGATATTATTATTAGGAAAAGGTCGGCAGCTGCCTCAGGCCCCAAAAAAAACGTCATAAACTTACAATGAAGAAAGTTTTTCTTTTCACTTTTCAATAATTAATCACGTCTTTCTAAAAATCCATACACTAAATTGGCATCAGAGTGCTTTAATCATGAGTTTCTAAAGGCTCCTCAGTCCTCACTACATCCGATTCATATAAAGAAACAGCTCAGCGTGGTGTGCAAACTGTAGAAAAATGAAATGAAGGACCTAGTGATGAGTCATTAAAACCAAGTAAATTAAATAATTGTTCAGGGGGGACTAACTTCGACCTTTGAGCTGTGTAGTCCAGTATTCAGGTTCATTAACAGCTACTTTCAGCCACTAGGAGGAGCTCTAAGCTTCTTGTGTTGAAGTAGAACCTGAAACACAGACTGAAGTTTTACTGCTGCCCCTCGCCTACTTTGACTCAGTAGTAAGTTAGCCTGCTAGCTAGCTGACTGGTAGTAAGTTAGCCTGCTAGCTAGCTGACTGGTAGTAAATTAGCCTGCTAGCTAGCTGACTGGTAGTAAGTTAGCCTGCTAGCTAGCTGACTGGTAGTAAGTTTGTAAGGCCTTGCTTTGCTTTTGTGTTCAAAATTAAATGTTATGTAATGTTTAAGAAACTCCAATTTGTAGATGAAAGATGAAGATGAGAGAAATGCAACAGATGCTAAAACGTTTTATATTCAGAGAGAAACCTGAATTGTATTTGTTGGATCTAACAGAACATTAATAACACTATGTGTGAAGTTAGACTGCAGTCGTTCAGCCTCAGTCGATATTTATCCCCTAAAGACAACAAATGGTGTAAAATCCAATAAATAAAGACATTATGTGAGTCTGGGAGGCAAAGCTTAGACAAGCACTAAGAATCTGATCCTGTGAGTCTTGCTATCTCTAACTCAGTGATACGTATCCACTGGCCTCCTGACTTCATCGCTGATGGAGGGAACATTAAGTACAGACAGTCTGTCCCTGTGACATGTTTGACCCGAGGAACGTTTTAATGAGTTTCAGAGATAAGAAACTTCTCCAACCTCAAGCTACTGTCACAGAGAGAGAGAGAAGAAGTCTGAGAGCTGTACTCAAATGTGGATAGATGTGAAGGATATTCTCCTTATTTAAGCCTCAAAACCAACAAAAAGTTAAAAAATATAATGCATTGTTATAAAAGATGTTCAGATAAATGTGTATTAACCTTCCTCCCTTCCTTCTCTCTTTCTTTCTTCCCCCTACCTTCCTCCCTTCCTCTTTTCCTTTCTCCCTCCCTCCCTCCTACCTTCCTTCCTTCCTCTTTTCCTTTCTCCCTCCCTCCCTCCTACCTACCTTCCTTCCTTCTTTCCTCTCGTCCTTCCTTCCTTCATTTCCTTCCTCCTTTCCTTTTCTCCCTTCCTTATTCCGTCCTTTCCTTCCTTCCTCCCTCCTTTCCTTCTTCCTCCCTTCCATCCTTCCTTCCTTCACTGGAAGGGTTAAATATTAAAAAAAGGTAGAGTGTAATAAATATGTGTGTGTGTGAGCTACTGGATATTTGAATTTATCCAAGGGGATGAATTAAGTATCTATCTATCTATCTATCTATCCATCCATCTATCCATCCATCCGTCCATCCATCCATCCATCTCTCTATCTATCAGTATTTTCCACTTTCACAAAGGCTGATATTTGTCCAAACAGACTAGTTTCAGAGTGTGACCTCCACTAGAAACACATAACTTCCTGTTTACTCCCAGCACTCCCTGTTTACTCCCAGCACTTCCTGTTTACTCCCCAGCATTATCCGAAGACTGGTTTCAACAGGTGGAAATATCCAAACTTAATGTTTCTAGCTGCCAAAAAATGACACTCACACACACGTTCCTGTTGGGGAAAGTGCCAACAGGAAATGAGTCTTTATCATTTTAGCTCCACTGCTCACTGCTCATTGTGACTGAGCTCTGGAGAGCCGTTTTATTATTACTGCATAATACTTCCTAAACTCTCTCTACAGTCTTGCATCAGTTGTACATTTCGCCACGGGGGAAATTAGTTAATTTTGAATATGCTTGTTTACGGAGCATGACTGGGTCAAACTGAGATATCACTTCTACTCGCTCCAGGAAAAAAAAAATTCAGATTGAAACAAGCTGAGTGTTCACGAAACGCAAGATTACACTCCGCCTGTAATTAATCTTAAAATCTCTCTGCAGCAGTTTATGAAAGGAGCAATCAGACCTTTTGTTCACCTGATCAGGTTGTTTGTAGTTTTCTGTGATGAATTGCAGCAGGTTTCAGTGTTTGTGTTCAGCAGACTGCTCAGACTGTCTCAAGTGGGCTGAGAGATTTCTCCAGTTATTGAACGGAGCTGAGTGCTCTTCACTCAGCGTTCAAACAGGCGGCAAAAAAACACATAACACCTGAAACTGTCCTTTTCCCCACTGTATACCAACCAGAACCTGCTTTCTTTATCTCCATTCTTCGTGTGCATTTAATAGTTACTATTTATTAATCTGCAACGCTCTGATTTTTTTGTCTTGACCTGAACTGACTTCCTCCGCACTATTGATCAGATCTTTGTCTGACAGCAGTTTTGGTCATTTTCAAGTGGAACATGCATGCCAACATTCACAAGACCTACATAATGTGTCAAAAAATAATTTTCCAACAAGCTTTAACTCCACAAACTTGTATTAATTTAAATGATAATCAGCCTTCATTTCTTTACACAAACACATTCATTAACAGAATAAATCTTACAGACCAATAAAAATATAACAGGTGGATTATTTTCTCCCCGTCATAAACAACGCTGAGCATTTCCTTTACGTCATGTTAGCAATGAGAGACATAATGTTAGTTTTCGTACCCGTTTGGTGATTAGCGTCAGGTCCGTCTCCCTCAGTAACCGTCACAGCAGACAGCAGCTTTTTGTCCGTGTGAAGCCACCGTAGCTCAACTCTGCTCCACATATTTCACACCTGACAACATTATCCTTTACTTTCTGGAAGGTTTTAAACCACGCTGGACTTTCGTGTGTCTTCATCTGCATCATGTTCCCTCCAGTCAGCTAGCTAGCAGGCTAACTTACTACCAGTCAGCTAGCTAGCAGCCTAACTTACTACCAGTCCGCTAGCTAGCAGGATAACTTACTACCGGTCAGCTAGCTAGCAGGATAACTTACTACCGAGTCAGCTAGCTAGCAGGATAACTTACTACCAGTCAGCTAGCAAGCAGGATAACTTACTACCAGTCAGCTAGCTAGCAGGCTAACTTACTACCAGTCAGCTAGCAAGCAGGCTAACTTACTACCGAGTCAGCTAGCTAGCAGGATAACTTACTACCAGTCCGCTAGCTAGCAGGATAAGTTACTACCAGTCAGCTAGCTAGCAGGATAACTTACTACCGAGTCAGCTAGCTAGCAGGATAACTTACTACCGAGTCAGCTAGCTAGCAGGCTAACTTACTACCAGTCAGCTAGCTAGCAGGCTAACTTACTACCGAGTCAAAGTAGCCGAGGGCAGCAGGAAACATTCACTCTGTGTTTCAGGTTCTACTTCAACACAAGAAGCTTAGAGCTCCTCCTAGTGGCTGAAAGTAGCTGTTAATGAACCTGAATACTAAACTACACAGCTCAGTGACTCCACCAACGATTATTCGGTTTTAATGACACTGATTTTAGTGACTGTACTTGCAATTTGCTGACTCAAAAATGTGGATGTAGTGTGAAGTTAGCCTTTAATGTTCATGCTTTTGCTTATTGTGTGTATTCTGTTCACAGGGGCCTCCGTACTGTGTGGAGTAAAGGTGATGAAACGAAGGAGCAGAGACAACAAAGAGAGAGACAGCAGTGTGAAGTTTGCTTTGAGAAAATATTTGAGGAGTCACACAAACAGTTATGTAGCTGTGTTCATGGTCTGCATCACAAATAATTAGATTCTCCTCACAGTTCAGACACAAACCTGGAAACTTTAAAAAAAAGAAAAGCTTCATTTTAGTCCAACCTTGCCTCAGGGTGCTTCATTCGGACACGTTGCTTGAATTCCAAAAACTTTATGAGTGTTTTTTTTTTTTTTCTTCTTCTTCACATTCAGAGAAAAACCTCAAACACGCTGCGTCGCCATGCTCGCTACGTCGATGTAATTACACACACAGAAATATCCCAGCATGGGGTTCTGATTGAGAGTGAGTGGATTCTTATGATGGGCTCATTACGCTCTCTCATCACTTATCTCACATCTCACATCTCTCTTCTCTCTTCTCTCTTCTCTCTTCTCACATCTCTCTTCTCACATCTCTCTTCTCACATCTCTCTTCTCTCTTCTCTCTTCTCTCATCTCTCATCTCTCTTCTCACATCTCACGTCTCTCGTCTCTCGTCTCTCGTCTCTCTTCTCTCTTCTCTCTTCTCTCTTCTCTCTTCTCACATCTCTCTCCTCTCTTCTCTCTTCTCTCTTCTCACATCTCTCTTCTCTCTTCTCTCATCTCTCTTCTCTCTTCTCTCATCGCTAATCTCTCATCTCTCATCTCACATCTCTCGTCTCACATCTCACATCTCACATCTCACATCTCACATCTCTCGTCTCTCGTCTCTCATCT